>JBBMHQ010058666.1:0-15718 GCA_037834295.1 Postelsia palmaeformis
TGTCTGGTCATCAGCAAGCGGGTCTGCGTACACATCAGCTACGCGCTGATACACACGCTACAATCACATCCTTATTACACGCTGCTAAGAAGTTTTCCTGTACGAGTTTTGATAATGCATGCTTTGTGTTATACGAAAAATGAATTATTTCTCAGAATCTCTGCAAAGTCGTTTGTCTCGTAAGAAATTGAAGCTGATGTCTCACCATGAGTAAGAAAATTAATCGCATAAGGATAATAAACTTATTTGCGGGTTGGGTGTGATACTAAAAACAATATGTATGATGTATTAGCCAATAATGGTAGACTGTGCTCAATGTTGACAACTATAAAAGCAACCGAGCCTCAATGCCAAACTGACGTTTCTTTCTTACCATCAAAATGCGGAAGCCTTTTCCTGTGGACGTAAGCACATACTTGACCTGATCAGAAACAGACCAATGACAAATCCAGGCTGAGATGGAGAGGAACATATGAAATTCGAGAATTTCTATATTGATATTAGTGTATATAATACTCTCTATCAGATAAGAAATCCAGCCTGGACCATATTTCTTGTTCCTCTGGAGGTGTCCTATACACTGTGCCATGAGCTGTAACTTTTCGTACTTTTGCAAGTTCAAAAATCAATGAAATTACAAAAACTTCGAGTATTATATTCGAAACTCCGAATAATACCCGGAGTATCGAGTGATTTTCGTACTCCATGCACTCCGAGTTTTAGAGTACTGGTGGCCTGAATACTCGGAGTACTTCCAGTACGAGCAGTACTGAAAGCCCAAAACCTCCCCGAGTACTGGGAGTGTGAGCAGTACATAAAGTCGAGTACAAGCAGCACCCGGAGTACAAACAGCTGGACTACTCCGAGTACTCAGAGTATCGCGAGTATTTAACCCAGGAATACTTCACCATCCGAGTTAAATACTCCGAGTAAAGCTCTTACCTGGAGTACCTTGGTGCATACAACCCTGAAATACTCCGAGTGTTACTCGTACCCCAGAATACGAAACCCTGAAATACTCCGAGTATTGGAGTATTCGCAATACGAAATGCCCAAGTAATCCGGGTACTTAAAAAGTAGTAGCAGTGCAAGACCCCTAAATACTTCAAGTACAACGAATATTCCAGAGCAATAACCCTCGAAATACTCGGGTAACAGCAGTATTTCAGATTATCAAACCCCATAATACTCCGAGCTCAGGCGGTATTGAGAGTGATTATACCCGAAATACTTTGAGTACGAGCAGTATCCCGGAGTATCGAGCCCTAAATACTACGGGTACACGAGGTACCTGAAGTAAATTTTCCCGATACTCGTTACTTTACTCCGAGGTACTCGGAGCATCCATCTGCTCATTCCCATATAGATATTTTACTATTAATAGCATCGTCTGGCCTTTGCGCAAGACTACCCAATCCGGCACAATCTTCTGCGGATGGCCACCATAATTACAGTCGTTCTTTGCGCAGATACGTCTCGTACGGCATTTACATCTTCCGTTACCACTACTGCTGCCGTCTCCATTATCCTCGTGTTTAGAATAATGTAAATTTGACATCGTTTTCATTTCATTATCCTACCAGCATGGTCGTCTGACCTCTGCTCTGACACCCCGATTCAATCCACCTCATTCTTTTGATTAAAGTGATAATACTGACGATCGTTGATTTAGATTTTTCATTGTCCGATCTTGCAGGCACTCCTTCCACCGCGACATTTGGATATTTATAACTACTCACACTCGCACTTCCTCGCAACATTTCAGGCAGTATTTCAATGTTTGAAGTTGAGTACTGCTCACACTCCTTGTCACTCGCAATGTTCAGGCTGCAAGCACCCTAACAGTCCCAGCATTCAGAGTACGAAATTGTCTCGATACGGAATTGGTCGATACTCCGAGTGTGGTCCCTCTGATGTACGTTTATCGTATTACCCGCAGATTGTATTGCATCGTACTGCTGTAAGCAACGATTAAAAGAGTTCCAGTGTGAGATTTCAGAGAGGGAGCAAGCACATCAACTAAATATTGCACAATTATTATTTCGAGCGCATATTAAGGTCCTACACAAAGTGACTAACAAAGTGGTGTTGTAGTTAAAGCACAGGGCCACAATCACCATCTATCCTATGTACTAGGGATTAAGAGGCCTTTCCGCCCCCACGGCGGAAGGGCCGCTGTAGTAGTGAAGAAAGTAGGTTTTGAATAAAATGCCTTGCCTTCGTTTGGAAACTAGAGGAGGTAATTGAAAACTCTGAACTTGTGAAGACCATACCGACTAGTACTCGTTTTCCGTGATGGAACAAGTATATCAATGTACTATGTAGATCAAAGGGGGTACAGAAAAAGAGAGGGGGCAAGAATAACGAACACAGAGGAGTGCTCCTTGTTCATATCTCGTTCTCTACAAAGACGTAACGCTGGAGAAGGTTTGAGGTTCAGGATTGTCAGTAACGGTCCTTGATATCTGGGACAAAGAACGGTGTTTGTGTTACGATATTAACCTTCTCAAAACTCTCCGCAATTACCAGTAATAAACGGACGTATACGAACAGAACGTAGAATCCTCTCTTCAAAAGTGTTGAAACAAAACTGAGAAAATGTAGCTGGTATATGTTTTCCCATTGGACAGGGGTCGTATTTTTTCAGGTCTGTTTTAAGTTCACCAGCGATCGAATGGGTGTTTAAGAGGCGCCTGGTCCGCGTTCGCCACTCATCACCGACCACTGTGAGCATCATTGTAAGCCTAGGTTGGGTCGGAATCCCTTACGACCGTGCCACGATCGAAGTTCATGACGCAGTCGTTAGTTTTGTCGATCGATGTTCTGCCGAGGACTGCAATTTAACAGCTCCAACTTTTTCAAGCGAACAGGGGTTTCATAAACAAAGCATACACTTTCAAATCTTCCCTTTCGTAAACAAAAATTCGGCTATAAACAAAATACCTATAACGGATACATGACTATCATCGCCATCATGAACATTACAGAAAGAAGAAAATGACGTGAGAAGACGGTTGCTGATGGAGAGGGGCTACCCCAATTTTTATTATTGTATTTAGGCTGCTCGGGCGAGTGGTTTTGCACGTCATTGAAAGCAGGACTTCAAAATATTCGGTTGGCGCCGTGGAAGAAATAGATTATGTGGTCAGGGGTGCACGGGGAACCGAGCCGCTGACACCACACTATCCATGCTCGAGTCCCAGACAGAGGATGGGTTTACTTAAACCAAGTTAATA
Organism: Postelsia palmaeformis; assembly: GCA_037834295.1. Taxonomy (NCBI): domain Eukaryota; class Phaeophyceae; order Laminariales; family Laminariaceae; genus Postelsia; species Postelsia palmaeformis. Next base: position 3,237 of record JBBMHQ010058666.1, read on the forward strand.
CCCGAAAAAATGAAAATAAAGATCTACCTGGTAGATGTTTTCCGCGAATTCGTCCAGAAACCCCTCCCCACTGCATTGATTTTCATTTTGATTTTTCTAGGAGTGTGGTATCGTTTGCAGTATTTGCTGTGTAACCCTGCCGTGGTGTTTAATATCCGGGAAGAAAAGAATATGGCTTGGTATCATTACTTCAAATAAACATGGCCGTGACTACACGGAGTGGACTCTGGCCGGCTGAAAGTAAGGGACCTAGAAGCGACCCCTCTACCACAACGCCAGTCCGAAAACGAAACTTATGAACAAAGTAGAAGTCCCACCTGTACATGCTTTAATTTTTTGTTTTCTCCATCACGTTCATAGTTCTCGCCTTGCTCTTCCGCTACCTCGCAGCAGTAACTAAGATCCGGGGTTCCTTAGCGGGTACCCCTCCCCCCTACCCACTTCGGTATACACGCACTTTCACGTTTAACGCGAGAAGAGTTCAGCATTCTTTCGCTTCGTCTATTCGCGTCGAATTGTGCTGACGCACGCTAATAAGCGCTGGCCGCAGTTCGTGTCTGCCGAGAAAAAGCCCTGTCCTTTCGCTGGGATTCGCACCGCTGGCCTTCTATCCTTATTAGTATTGGAAGTTACCACTAGACCACGGGGAGACCGGCATACACTATGACCGTCTCAAATTCAATTTGTTCCATAAGCTGCACTCGATCCTTTCTCCTGATGACATACTGCTGTGTAGGCTAAACCCTGAAATACTAAGTAGCGCGGACGTTTCAAGCTGCTAGTCTAACAACTCTGGAATGAAGAATGGTGAACGACGTTGACAGACGAAGCACATTATTTTTCCGGGCATATTCTATCCTCGGTGTCAAAATTATAATGTCGGCGGACTCGCGAACTCTAGATAGGCCGACATACAGGCATCCATGCATGAATACATCCCTGCGTAAGTCAAACACGATTCTGTTCAATGTCTGGCCTTGGCTACGGTGAACAGTGACCGCGAAACACAGGCGAACAAGAAACTGAACACGCTTGACGTCTACACCTCGCCATGTAAGGAAGAAAACAGTTTTTCTGGGAATACAATGAATGGTATCATCTTTCAAAGTAGAAACTTACAGTGTGTAAGGCAAGATGTTTTTGACCACAGCTTTGGCTCCATTTGTTAAGCCAGCAGACACGTCCAAATTCCTAGTGAGCATGAACCACACTCCTACTTTCAACTTTAAAATGTGAGAGGGCACCCCGCTGTGCTGAAGGGTAGATAAATAGTCCGTCATAGCAAAAGCGTCGTCTAGTTCGCACTCAAGAAATTCATGATTGAGAAGCGTACGGCCCTCTAGAGTGTGTTACTCGTCGGTGACCAGTACGAGGTCGTTGATAATGTCGACGTTGTCATTGTGCAGAGTAATGACACAATCTTTGAAACAAGATACGGAATCTGCCAAAATGTTTTGTGGAAAAACTTAGTCAAGGAAAGATTGAAAGTCGACTTCCGTTTGAAGTCCAGGTATGTCAAAGAGGCCATTAGAATCCAGTAGAGTAAGCCCGTCGCCGATGTTGTCGACCATTGAACAAACCTATAGGCCTTCCTTGTTCCGCACAGTTTTGGTGAGCGTGCGCACCTGGACGTTGTCCCAATAGTATGAACCGGACATGATGGAGGCGGCACAAGTCTCCGATCGCCCACCGCCTGGAACAACGGGAGAGATCTGACGCCCGTCTCCGGCAAGCACCATAATTTCACCTGAAAAGGCTGCAGATTTTGTGAAGTAGGCGTGAAGCAAGAAGCATGTGAAACGACGGAAGGGCAAAATTGAAACGTTACCACATCAACTTATAAAGGTGTGTATTCGAGAAATGAAAATTTGAATACACTAAATTCCACGTTAGGAAGGAATGAAAGGAAAGTGGCGGTGCCGTCAAAATAGGTGTTACCTGTTTTACGGACGGCCTGTTGTGAACTTGTATCTGAATCAAGATTATTGTGTTCTTGGACGAAGAGTTGTTCGCGGGTAGTATCTTGATTGTGGAAGAAGTCTGTCCAGGAAGAGAAAGACGATAGCGGACGGGGGATAAAAAGGTGTAAGGCCGGAATTATTACTGGTAGATAGTGGACTTACAGAATGCAGGATATATAAGTAGAAAGGAAGGGCAGAATGAACCAATGTACATCGCTAAAATATATTATATCATATGGGAATGAAAACGTTGGGTTTGTCGATAGGTATTGAGCGATAAAAAGTTACTGTGTTTCTGTGACAGATAGTCACCATCATAGATGTCGGCGCCGTCCTTGCAGTTCTCGAAGAAAAGGTCGTCAAAGGTGGTCAAGAAGTGGTCGATATCGTCCCCGTCATGTGGATGTGGAACAAGATTAGGCTCAGAAAAAGTAGCTTTGCCGTCCGTCTGACCGACTACACGAGCGGCAGCCTCAAATGCCGCAATGTGCAGGGAACGAGCCTTGTCGATGGTGCAGACTCGTACGCTGTCCATTTGTGGTTTTCGTAGTGGTGAGTCGTGGAAGTAAAACAGGTGTCAGTCGTAAAATTCATAAACCCGGATAAAGGACCAGGCATCTTACAAAGAATGAAAGAGCAATGAAATTTGAAGAAAATACACGTACTTGTACCTGATTTTCATGATTGGTTGACGTGGATGTTTGCAACAAAAGTTCAAATGCAAGAACCTATGGTGAACGACGAAGTGCCAATCTTTGTTCTAAATAATGCTTGCACGAAGGAGTTTGTTGATAGCCCAAGGCGTCGATACGTTTTCACCTTAGAAGTCTTGCAAGCTTTGGTAGAGGTCGAAAGCAAGAGGATACGACTTTTTTTGGGGGGGGGGTTAGAACGTATGTACAATAGTGGTCCCTTTTATGGCACCGGTTGAGTAGCGCCGGTTGCCCGCTATAACGCCGGTGCTACTGGGGGGCGATTGGTGGGAAAAAAACAATATCGGAAAAGAGGGAAGTGATATAACAGAAAGTGGTGCGATGACTGGAAGACATAAAAATAATGAAGCGGCAGTACTAGTACAAAGTCTATAAGAATAGAAGACAACGCACGGTTACCTCGGCAGTTAGTTTTCGTGTGCTTCAAGATCCAAAGTATGATCGATTTTGAGGCGTAAAGTGTATTAACAACAAAAGTTTTATTTGACGTACCTGAGGGTAGGCAATGCAAGCAGATAAGGCTGGGGTAGCGGGTATTGGACGTTGCAGAATTGTTGAGGTGCCGGCAGTGGACGTCCTCGTGGCTTCCTGCGGCTGGAAAAGAAGAAAAGGTCAAGATGCTATGAATAAAGATGAATGTATAGTATCACGCCTACAGGATGGAGACTCGTATATTCATTAAGCAAGAGGGAACTCAAAAGTATTCAGACAATCAGACAAGGAAACGATAGCGAAGCTCACACGAACTTTTACTTGTGTTGCATGAAACTTCTTGCACGTGGGTTCTAGTAGTGAGCGGGAATGCAACTAACGCGGAGTTGTCAAAATGCAAATTATATGCGATTAAGTCTTCACGTTTTAAGATGCATGTCAATACTTCGAAGTATGTGTTTTTTGCGAGACAAATCCGATGCGTTCTTCAACCCGAAACACATTCGAGAAACTAACGTTATAAGTATCACTCCGCCATGAGCTGGTCTATGCCAGAGTAATACCCGATGAGTTCCGATGAACGCTCGATCCCTGGGTGCATGTGCAAAGATAGGTCTATGAATCAAGATATATGAGTACCAGTATAATGCGAGTATAGTCAGTCTGGCAACTTACCCACGCGTCCCGAAGAGCGATATTGAGAGCACGAATGCACTATAGTAGTCAACTAAGGATACTTATTGCCGATGTCGCACTAATACCACATTAAACGGTGAACAGTTAAGTCACGTAGAGCACAGCAGCGACTGGATAGCACAAAATATCGTAGTATCGCATGTATGTACACACCATTTTGATGCGAGTATAGTTGGCCTCGCGGTTGATCCACGCATCCTTCAAAGCGCTTTCGGGATTACGAGTGTACTACTGTAGTAGTAAAGTGAGGACACATATTGCTCATGCTGCATCAATAGGACATGAAACACTGCACAGGTAACTCAGGTAGAACACAGCAGATGCTGGATAGCAATGAGGTGACGATCACCCGACGGGCCGCGGCCGAGTGTGCTGCTCGTTGCATGCATTTGGGTTCTAAAGGGAAATCCGGGAGTTACAAAGTGCTTTTAGGCGTTATGTTGAGGGTAGTCTACATGGTATGTAGAATGAAATGTACGACATCGGTTGTGTTTTCTTGGTGGTTTCAATATGTAAAGTGTCTATTGGAGGTACGAGAAGGAGGTCGGTATAGACAAGTTGAATCTTATACTACTCGCATGGTCGTTTGGCCGAGTACCTTGCACATATCTTGTCTTGTTTTGCAATGAGATGAGATGAGATGAGATGAGAATGATACCGTGAGTGCCGCAGTCATGAGTAAATGATGAGAACGATTCAGTCGGTCCTGGAAAAACTGTCGACCTGATGGTGTCTGCGCCAGTAGTGGTCTGGGAGTACCAAGATATGTTATGTCTCGAAACAAGTGCAGCGGAAACGAACGAAGAAGGGTCATGAAAAGAAATATTACGTTTTGTACAACAACATCAGTTCTACTCGAAATTCGTTGTTTGACGACACGATCATTAGACCTGCATTAAACCATGGTCACCTCAGCTGTGGAGCCTCTTGTGGCCGGCATGGTCGCTCGCGTCTGACGGGGTGGGAAGTGCGTGGTACAAGTTCGTGGCGTGAGAGATACGTAGTCCAGGAGGAGGAGGAGGTGGTGTTGCAGGGAGAGGTGGTAATCGATAATAGGGCGCTGTGAGTATAAAATGCGGAGGAATTATCATGACACCTTTAAACGCGGCGAGATAAAATTAGTCGAAACTACCAAATGCGGCGAGATAATTGACAGAATTTGTGGGGGATTTACGAACATGACGTCCTTCTGACGCTATCCGATCAGTGACTGGAGTCCAACTTTGGTGATCCGTGCGTCGTGTTCCACCAAGTAGCAACGTGCAATGACAAACAAGCTGCATAACATACAGAGGAGGCAGAGAGTGCTTGCACGAGTCAGTCGAAGCAGCAATTTCGACTGGACGATGTACAGGATTGTACTATACCAATATAATGCGAGGGTTAAAAGGTGTGTTTCAATGTGTCGTACAGGGCACAGGACGTGGTGTGAGAGACGTTTGCTGGCGTAAGAGAGGAACGTGACTCGATACGAGGGTTGTACCGTCTTATCTCAGGCCCGAGCGTTGTACTTCTTTTCTTTTTGTTGCGCCAACGTGCATTGTTTAAGCCTCAGGTCCGAGCGTTGCACTTTGTGTCTTCAGTTTGTTACACCAATGCGATTCTTGGCCGCTTCGGTGACCACGACCGAGGCGACAAACGCGAACCTCATTGAAAGGCGACCAGAGCAATAGCCGCGCCCACGCCCACAGACCACAGCACAATGTACCCCAGCAGTGGCGCCTCAAAAAAAATCATGGCGACCACAAGCCCAAATTTTCGGTCTACTCGAGCGGCCAACCATTACGAAACCGAGCAAACGAGGATACGCTAGAGATCTTGAAGCGAAAATATGTTCATCTTGTTGGGCCAATATGATTCTTGGCAGGTTCGGTGACCACGACCGAGGCGATAAAACGCGAACCTCAATGAGAGGAGACCAGAGCAATAGCCGCGCCCACGCCTACAGTCCATAGCACATCGTATCCCGGCGATGGCACCTCGAAAAAAGTCATGGCGGCCGCAAGCAAAATTTCGGTCTGCTCGATTGGCCTACCATCACGAAAACCGAGCAAACGAGCAAAAAAGCAGAGGATACGCTCGAGAGTGGGCTCATGTTGCTGCGCCAACGTGATTTTCGGCCGCTTCGGTGACCACCACGGAGGCGATAAAAGGCAAACCTCAACGGGAGGCAACTGGAGCAATAGCCGCGCCCACGACCACAGAACATAGCACATCGTACCCCGGCGGTGGCGTCTAAAAAAAACATGGCGGCCGCAAGCCCAAATTTTCGGTCAGCTTGATCGGCCAGCCATCACGAAACCGAGCAAACGAGTAAAAAAACAGAGGATACGCTCGAGACCTTGAAGCCGAAGTAGGCGTTGAAAGCGCATCAGGGAGAGAAGATAAACAGTGAGTAAACTCTGATTTCGTACGAACTACCTGATTCACTACATGGTACATTCACTCCCATTTATATTCGCATGAGGTAAGGTAACCTCTTCTGATTTTTTTTACCTCACCTGATTTTTTTTTAAAAAATTCAGGTGCTCGCGGCTCGTGGTTCGTATGTTTATACTATTAATACTCATTTTTGATAAATACAAGTTGTTATACTTGTAGTCAATGTTATTTTTATTTATTTATTTGGATATCTGCTCGCGGCTCGTGATTTGTATATTTATTGATTTTGAAATACGAGTTGTTAAACAAGTAGTCTATGTATTTTTTTTTTAGTTGATATTGTTCATGTATGAAAGTCTATATATGACTCTATTAAGGACATCGGACGAACTATATAATACCTTGTAGATATATTGGCTCACCCACTATAACTCCTATATTTTGTCTTCCGGAGTCTGGCCCGACTGCCGTGGGGGCGGGAGGGCAAAGCTGCAGCTGTACCGTCGTACCAGTCACTGCTGTTGTAAATGGTGACTCGCACCTATTAATAGCTGGTGTCCGACTACCACAGGAGGAGTCCCTCCAGCAGATTTTCAGGACTGCCTGTCTGTGATGTACGGGCTTCTTTAGGGCGTCTGTGCTGGTACCGTCTACTACAACAGCAGCGGTTGCCTGAATTTTCCCCGCCTCCCGTAGTGACTGCACGCATAATATGCTTGAACTAGTGGGTGCAGGAGGAGTCCTGCACTGCTGTTACACCAAGTACTTCAGTGCCGTAAGAGAATGCTGCCTACGAGGGAAGCACCTGCCTGGTGCGTCACAACTTGCACGGCTACCGTGTGCCGGGCGCAGCCTGCGCAGTAGTCCCTCCAGCAGATGGCTGTCACCTGCACCCCACGAGTTCTCTCTATACTTTACTTTCTACTACACATGACAGCAACCGTGGTCTACACTATTTTTCCATGCTTGGGAGATACGTTTATATGAAGAAAATGCAGAGGAATTCGAGGCAGTAGTACCGGTCGCCCCGGTAGACTAGTGGTCAGCTTCAAAGACCGCTGGTATTGGTACCCAAGTCCAAATCCCACCGTGGTGAGACTTTATTTGAAAAAAAAGGGACGAAATGCTGAGAGCGCCTTCGTTGCGTGGGCAGGCGAAATTCGACGCAAGTCGACGAGGGAATAAATTGCTGAAATCTTCTCGCGATAAAAATGCAAGGCAAGTACCGTAGTGGGGAGGAGAGACAAGAGCCTACTTAGTGACCCCGGATCTGAGTGACGACTGAAGAGGGAGAGAGAGAAGAAGGGCGAAGATGATAAATGGGATGGGAAGAAAAAAGTAAAAAAAGTAGAGTGAACCCTATGTATGTCACAAGGTCAGGAGTCAATTCCACATAGACATGAGACAGGAGTGGGAGTGGCACAGCTTCATTCGTACGTACCCAACGTGAGCTTCATCGGTGCGATACGTGAAACTCACGTGGGGTGCCATACGTGAAGTTACAGCCGCAGCGTGGCAAGTATTTGAGCTATATCTACTGTTCAGCACAACGCATATATGTAACGTTGTCACTGCTGTTTTGTCCTATTCTTGTTCGTTCGGCCGCCTCCATCAGGATGATCCCGTCATCATGAGCATTATGAGATCTTTTTCGGAGCTGCATAATAGCATCGGCGGCCCATTGGGTGGGTCAATTTGCTCAAAGACTCGGCAAAATTTGCTGAGGAGGGAAGCGAGGGAGGCTGCACGTCATGGTTGACTGACTGACTGACTGATTATGATGGCCTGCCAATATAATATTCAGGCAAGGGAGTATTCTACGGCTGGCTCTCTGATGTTTCAGCGTGCTTGGGGTATAGTGCAGAATAGCAGTGTATTTGCATCTGCCCGTCATGCAGAGAGATTCCGAGGCCGACTGTTCACCACGATTTCGATAGTACTGTGGTAGGGAGCGGGGGGTGTACTACATGTTATGAATGGCCGTAGTCGTACGACCCTCCACTCTCGCATTCCTATCATGCAAGGACCGAGCATAGCTTCCAAGGGCAGGGGGGTGAGCAGCTGGTACACGGGGCCATGCAGGTATAGTTTGATCTAGTGCTCTCTCGCCTCGCGCTTCCACTGATTCAATCAGTGTTTTTATTCCAGCTTCGAAACGCTATCTTTGTTGTTGCCTTCATAGGCTATACTCGCCCTTGTGAAATAATCGTCTTCGTTCTGTTGGGCAGCGCAAGGTATTCAAACTGGATTTTCATAACATCGTACTGTGACGTTGTGGCCCAATTCAGTTATCTGTAGAAAAATGCCAAATGCGCGGGGGGTGTTGGAGCCAAACGTGCAGGAGGTAATCAGGCATTATGTCACTGTAGAATCAGTGCTATAAAGCAGTCCTTAAGTTTGATGCATAACCTTTCTGATGCATACCCTTTTTGATGCATACCTCTCGAGCGGGGTTGCTTCGCTTCCGATTTGTTTAAGTCGCCAACCACCCTAGTGAAAAGTACCGGGCCCCCCTCCAAGTCCAGCACCACTGTAATGGCGCTTGTCGTACTGACGGAGCGCTGTACCCTTTCGAGTTCCATAATTGATGTGTACGGCGTCGTCGCGGGTATGGAATCGGAAATATTTTGCGGTTGTCTCGATTTTAAGCAACAAGGCCGGCCACCTTGAGGCGTACTGTTATGACGGCGAACAAAACCTATCCCGTTTTTTTCAGTTCCGGATGCCCGAGCGAGGCCCTATACCGTTCCGGTATTGTCTTTACTGTTTCTGGACTAGATTGACACCTGCTACCCACATCCCGCGCCCCACGGGTGGTAACGCAAGCATCAGCAGGGGAATGCGAAGGCCCGTCCGAGAGAACTATGCGCCCACCAGGACAAACTGCGCGCTCTTGTGGATAGTGGAGGTCCTGCGGGCGCCACACGTAGTAAAGTATATTTCCGACGACCTTCAGTTGGAACAGAGAGTATGCAGAACATCACGCTGCTCCAAAGAAGGGGAAACCAGAGTACTGATGTGCAGTCGTGAGTGTCATCGGCGTTTTCTGTACGTCTTATCAACTACCTGGTACCTGATAGGTAATATTTGACAGTGGGGTCACGAAAATAAGACCATAATCAGTTGCTTGGACCACAAGGTGGGAGGGCTTATCAACTGTTATGTACCAGACGAGCGTTGCCGCGACTCGAAACAGCCGACGTAGAAGAACGCGAGTTGTTATGTCAGTCGGCGGTGCGAGTTGGATGCGCCCAAGACGAAACACATCTGGCTGGCTTCAGTTCTGGTCGGTCGCACGAGCAGTAGTGGTGCCTGTCAATTGCAGGCAATTTGGAGAGTACTCTGTTCAGATCGAACCATATGATGTAGGACGCGTGCAGCGTGTACATTGACTATGCTTCAAGTGGGCATCATAGCTTTTGAACGACGTCATAACTCATTTGAGAACAAGATGATGATGATGTTCTCCCGTGTTGCGCATTCTGTCCATGAACGTTTTTACGTGCCTTGGTTGTTTCGCACGAAATGTCGGTATCTGTTCTATGCAACTATATATACCCGACACTTTCGGTCGGTGCACAGCACCCAAGCGGTGCGCTGGAGCTATGTGTGAAGACTGTTCTTTGGTGCTGTGCCTCGGGGGGCTGTGGGAGCAGTTGTCAACGAAGGCTACTTCTGCGCGGTGAAACCGAATAGAACTCACGACTGCTGCCACTGTCGAGGGGAAAACCAACGATTGATAGTAAAATGTCGAAACTTGAGATCAAATTATGGGCCAAAGAAAATACTCAATGATGTCAAAATGTACCACGTGCAAGAGAAGACGCGATCGACACATCTTCGAGCCTCCACCATGCACAGCCTTCTACCTGCACGTACGGTCGGGAAAGCTGCTCACCCACGATGAGTGCTCGTGATGTTGTCATATCAAACATCGACCCATTCAACAGTAAGAAAGGGAAAAAGACCTTTCTGTACAGGTCAAGCGAAATAGGAAAGAGGGATTGCACAGCATATCTGTCGTGTGCAAGACTTTAGTGTGAGTGGTCCCCAAAGCTTCATTGTAGGTAAGTACTGCAGCAGTATTGTGGAGATACGTGACGCAAGGCTGCCAGATACATGTGGCATGTAGGCCTTGTGCTCTCGGAAGACATAAACTAAAACAAAACAAGATCCTGCTGCACTCAAAACCCACCAGTACCACGGTAAATACGAGAGCAACGTGAGATGGCTTGCAACAAGACACGTCACACGCGTTAGCCTAGGATAGATCGCTTGTGCAGATAACAGAGTTGTAGAAATCGGCAACGCGCAGCTCTCACAAGCGATAATTCAAAACACGACTACTAATATTATTACAGGCAGTCACTCGTACAAAAATGAGAGCCTGTACACACCGCTGCGTTTTATTTGGTCGCTTCGCTCCGAAATCGCGCCAAATTACTTTATTTGCCCAAAGGAGGTAAGACCATGAAAGTGCGGCCGCAAGCGTCTTGGAAATCACAGTTGTTGTCAGTTTTTTGTTACTTGTGCATCGCAGCGTCGTTTAATGACAGTAGAAAATATTCGCTTAAGAATATGTCATAAGGGAACGCGAAAAGCCGACCGCGCCTGTGTTTTTAGGCCCAGATTATGCTCACACTCTTGTTCCGCCACAATCTAGTCCACGGTTGTCCGGCAGACTTCGATGACTGTCGAGAGTATTATTTTTTCAGAATACCTCAAATTAGCACCACGAGACAAATGCATGAGACGGGCAATGTGATGTTCCCCTGATCTACTATACAAAGGTGTGTGTTTGGGCTTAAGGCCCGTCCAAGCGAAGCTCTTTCACGCTACGAAAGGTAGGTGAGAGAAGGGTCAACTCCAGGACCTGGTACTTTACTGCACCTGCAAGTGCATTCCAGTGACCGGCCGACTTTATATGAGCTTTTCGATAAATGAGGTTCTCTACCGAGGCTACTTCGGATAGATACACTTGCATTGTAACTTTCATTTATAGCACGTGGAAATTCACAAAACAAGTAGCGACGCACGCTACAATAGAGGTGCGTCTTGTTTTATTTGAGGGTCCTCAATTCGGGAGCTCCATATCGCCCAAAAACGATTTGATCACATATTTAATTAGCTACCGATGAACAATCCCACGGCCCAGGTATAAGAAAAGAGATGGCGGGGGACCGTAGTAAATAGGATCTAGGGTACATACAAAAACCTATATATTTGAATATTGTTACGAACAATATTTGGTCCTAGTTACTGCGACACCCCGTAGTATTGTTTCAACACAACATTGACATTCTCACGATTTTGCCCATTATCCATCCTCTATTTCAGAGGGAAAGTAATACCTCCATCTTCGCACGCGTCTAACCCAAGTGAGATGGGAGAGCCGTGCCCAGAAGGTAGACGCCCACAGCAACCAGCGTACCGTTGCCTAGTAAGCCAGAAGATAGAGAACAAAATATGCACGAACCGCATGCCCTCGGATTCAGTTCTTGCAGCTTCCATCGCTGCAGCAATACAAACATTAAATTTATCCCCCACCCTTTGCTCCATCATAGCGCCTGTCCGCTGTTACATTTCAGACTCCCTTTACGACGTCGGCGTGCAAGCGCGGAGGGGAACGGTCGTTTCGCCTCCTCTGTCACCACGCCCCGTAAGGTACGGCGACATCCGAGCCCAACGCGAACCTCTATGGTTTATCTAACAAACAATATATATCGTCCACGAAAAAAAATACAAACGACACCGCGACCACCAGCCTTATAATAGAAACACAAGGTATATATACAAGAGGGGTTTCGCTGCGGCGGGATGACGCCCACCGGCGGCTCCGCGCATGCCCGTAATGGTTGAAGACGTACGGGTATGCAACCTGAGGCCGTTAGTGCCACAGAGTACTGCCAAGGGATGCATTATAGAAATACGAAATGACTGATAGAAGAAAAGAAAACGCTGTAAACGGAAGAACAGAAAACCAAAACATCGGCCATCGGGGACAGCAACAACTACTCCTGTTTTAACATCGTTCGTACAGCAGCCAGCAGCACTGCAAAGTACTACGTACGAGACGCTCGGCGTTCGTATCACTGTATACTTCGTATGGAGATAGCCACAAAACACCTATTAAAAGTTGAGCAGCAGCAGGCGATAGCGCAAATCGACAGAACAAAGCGCCGGCGATTACGTTGGTGCAGGAATCTCAGCAGCAGCAAGCAGAAACAACAGCAACGCGTACTACAGGCACGTACCGCACGGAAGCTAAGGTGGCACGAGTCCCCCGCCGAGATGCCGA
>JBBMHQ010058677.1:1681-15715 GCA_037834295.1 Postelsia palmaeformis
TATTTCGTATTTGTTTTAATACCCGCGTGCGTGCGGGTGCACGCACTAGGTTTTGAGGTTGCCGGGAGTTGCCGTAGAGTTCTGACGAGGTGACACCGGCTGTGTATATCTAATACTCGGTAACATATTGACCTCTATGAATACCGTACAGCAGTAGTGCAGCAGTACAACAGGTACAGCAGGTACAGTAAATTGGTAGCGTAAGACGCGCGGGCCCAAATGTATACCGGTACAGTACGCCGAAAAGTCACGCTCTTGTTGCCACACGTACTGTAGGACGGATTTCCGGTGATGCCCACTTACCGTGGGTCTCCAGTAGACTCACAGTGGGACGTCAGTAGTAGAACGGGAGGGTTGCAGAATAACAGCAGCAGACCTACTGGGGTGAGGTATCATAACGCTTCAGTGAATTTTCAGTAAGAAGACTGCATCAGGGATTGATCATAAATGCAGAAGACCTGCGGTAGGACTGCATCAGGCCTGCAGTAGATCAACTGTAGGACAGTGCAGTTGAACTGCAGTAGTGGGCCCATGGTAGACCTATCGAAGACCTGTAATAGGCCTAGTCAGTCCTGCGGCAGGCCTGCAGTAGGCCTACGATCAGTAGCCCTGCAGCATGCCCGCAGTAGGCCTACCGCAGGCACAGTACGTCTGCAGCAGTAAGTCTATGGTAGGCCTATATTAGGCCTACAGTAAGACAGCGTTGAGGCGTTACATACAGTGTGTCGTTTGTTTCGGGATGCGGTCAACGACACTGTACGTTCTATATTCCGTGACATCGGTGTGAGACCTCGAGGACAGGAGAAGACAGTTCATCGGGCACCTAAAGGCTTAGGTTCCATGAATGGCGGTCTATAAAAATATGTACTGTGTATACCGCGTTTTGTGCATTCGCTCGGCGACCGATTTAGGAATAACCTGATAATAATGTGGGAGGGAACCACGCTTTCGCAATGGCTATTTAATCCATATAATTGTTCGAAACGCCAAAGAAGGTGGTTTGATATATACCAGGTAGGTGAGTACTGTGTCAGTGGTAACGTACACTACGCATTTCAAGTAACATGTTTCAAGTTGATTGTGATAGGTGTAGTAACGTGCGATGGTAATGTTTTTCAAGCGCCACCGTATTACTTGTCAGACAAGAAACGGCCCTACCAGGTTTCTACACAGAGACTAGGGAACAGGAGGCCGGCCAACATCAGAAGCGGGCTCCCCATTTGATGCGTGTGTACAATAACAAGAACGGATGGTCGGGCTTGAGTTTGCTGGTTGCTGATTGGCTTTGTATGGCGACGGTTGCTGGTTGCTGATTGTCCTGCACAATGTACCAGTACTACGTGCATGAAAAACTCGACGAACTCTTCTCCGTGCGCGTACTGCTGTACAGACATACGTATCCATATATTATAGGTTTGTCAAAGTGGACTGCACTTAAATGTGAGCTACCGCATCGAGGCTTCGTTGAAGCCGTAATAGAAAGCAATGTAAGAATTCAGGTTGGAGTCCCAAATGTTGTTTGGTTCGTGTAGAGAAAGGCATTTACTGCCCGCGCGCAGTTTTCCAACTATTGGCCAAGACCTTTGATTTGACTTCTCTGGGGCTTGCTTTGAATATAGACTTACAGTTTAGAGGGGGAAGGGTCGAACACTACAGCAGCAATTGACGAGTACGGCATTGACCACACGACGCAACCAGCGCTGCTGCTGGGGAAAGACTTGAAGAAAAAAAACGAACCAAACACTCACGCACCCCGCCAGCTGTAAGATCGATCATTTTCTCGAAACTCGCATCTGGGGTATATACTCGGAGGGGATGTGTCCGACCATTCACACTACTTGACTTTCGAATGGGTATTGAGTGCTTTGCATTACATAAGCATTTCATAGACTACCCGTGAAGAGTCCACGGCCACCCCACGGCCACCCCACGGCCACCCGATGACCACCTCACGGATCTCAACGGACACCCCATGGGCGCTCCACATGCTGCCCACGCACCCCCCCGGAACACCTCCTTAAGGAACAACCTTCGGACACCTTACAAGCGTCAAGAGCGTTGGCGGGCCTACGACTGCTTGTCCGCGAACGAATTTGGAACCATATAGGGGGACTAAATTCCTAACTTCGTTTGAAGTCCGCGTTTTTGAGTTTGTGCTCTCGACATCAAAGTATGTAGCACCGGCTAGCGCGAAATATAGCGTGGTGGGGCTGGTACCCTCCGACAGAGTGGGCCGTACATATCCTATTGTGTGAGCGAAGAAATGAGCTCGATCGGCCACAAGCAGCCATGTTGCGAGACCGCCGGAGATTCCTCGAGATTTTTGTTGCACTGACGAAATAACAAGAAGCAAGGTACAGCTCTTACAGTAGATGAATCCTTGAGATACACCTCTCCAACATCAATCGGGGCATATGATCCGCCAGCGCTAATATTCTCGTTTTTCTTTGTTCGACCGGATCGAACGCTAGTGGCGAAGATGGTCAAGCGAGTGCGCCTGCTTGTCGGGGGCGCAGAAAACCTAGAGGGCGTACTGCCATACACATCCCATCGTGCGACCAAAATATTCAGCTCAATCCGATACGATCAGCCTTGTAATGACCCTGCCAAGTATTGGAGCTACTTTCTCGACTTTTGAATCCAAGGCCGAAGCACTCGGGGCTCCTTGCGAGCTACCGGTACTGCTTTGGGAAAGTGAAACACCGCAATCACAAAAGGTCACGGTTTTGGTTGCCTACGCGCTGGAGGTCAAACCAGTGAATGCCGCCAGCGGACGAGAGAGATCACGCGGAGGCGCGGCAACCCGCCTACACAGTAGGCTGTACGTATCCCATCGTGCGAACGAAGAAATTAGCTTTATCGGCCACCAACATCCTTGTTGCGAGGCCGTCGAATATTCTATGGGATTGCTTGATTCGACAAAACAATATACCCTGGTACCTCGTAGCCTGAGGCTGCTCAATCCATACTAGAACTGTACCAAACACATTCATCCGTGAACTAAAGGTCGCTCTTTGAAAGTACAGTCAAGGTGAGCTGCGTGAAGGGTTTTGAAGTATTTTGGCATCCATGCCCAATACCGTCGGAAGTGGCCCAACACACCCACCACGTGCCGTCTAACTGAAGACTGGACTTACGCATCCAGCAGTCGCTGTTGTAGTCATACATGGCTCACAAGCTTTGCAAGGGACTCGTCGTTCGAAACCAGACACCGTAAACAAAGTGTCGAGTGTTTGATTAAACTGCCTGTACACTATTCCCGGTTTCAAAGGCGGTAGATTCTTACGACAAGCAAAACAGCAGCAATCGTTTCGTTTCGTATTTGTTTTCGAACCGTGTGAGTCATGCATGACCCAGACGACGGCTGCTGGGCGTGCGAGCCAAGCCTCCAGTTAGACGGCGCGTGGGGAGTGTGTCAGGCCACTCCCGACAGTATTAGTGGTGCGTACCAATCCCCGTAAACCCTTCGCGCACCCCACTTTGACTGTCTGTGCTTTAGTGAAAGAACACTGGCTGTGCTTTCGTAAAATACCCAATAGGAACCGCCTAGAAGTATGTTTTATACAATTTCAGTATGGGGTGAACAGCCCCGGTCTTTTTTTTCTAGACAACAAAAATCCCGAGGAAGCTTCGATGGCCTCGCAATAAGGCTGTTCGTGGTCGGTCAAACTCATTTCTTCGCTCACACGGTGGGATGTGCACGGCTCACTCTGCAGGTGGGCTGCAGCCCCGCCTACAACCTCTTTCGCGCTCGCTAGGGGGCACTAAATGTTTTTATCTCGGGAGCACGAAGTCCAAACCCGGATTTCACGCAAAATTAGGAAATTATTTCCCGATACTCGTAGGGTTCCGAAATCGATCGGAGCCAAATAGCTGTAGAACGAAAACGCACTTAGTACAGATAGTCTACCCCACAGACACTCCATTAGGACCCCACGGACGCCCCATGGGCACCCCAAGGACACTCCACGGACAGCCTACGCACATCCCCACAGACGCCCCATGGGGATCCCACAGGGTGTGCATGGAGTGTCGGTGGGGTGTCCAGGGGGTGTCCGTGGGGCGCCCATGGAGCGTCCGCGGTGTGTCCGTCGGTAGTACGCGGGGTGTCCGTGGAGTGATCGAGGGGTGGCCGTGGGTTGTTCGCAGAGTGTCCGTGGGATGCCCGTGGAATATACGTGGGCCCATGGGGTGTGCGTATTGTGTCCGTGGGGTGCCCATGGGGTATCCATGGGGCGTCCGGGGGTGTCCGTGGGGTGCCCATGGCGCATCCGTGGGGTGTCCGTGGGGTGTCCGTCGGTAGCTTGTGGGGTACCCCTGGGGTATCCGTGGAACGTCCGTGAGATCTCCGTGAGGCGTTCATAGGGCGTTCGTGGAATACCCGGCGCGTGTCCGTGGGACATCCGTGGGATGTTCGCGGGGCGCTCATGGGTTGTCTGTGGGTTGAACGTTGGTCGCACGTGAGTTGCCCGTGAACCGTCCATGGGGCGTTCTTTGGACGTCCGTGGGCTGCCCGTGGGCCGCCTGTGGCCTGTTTATGGACAGTCTATGGGCCACCCGTGGGCCACCTGTAGGGTGAGATAGTGGGGGGTCTACAGGTCGCACGTGGGTTGCCCACCGAACGCCCGTCGGGCGTCCGTGGGACATCCGCGAGGCGTTCGTGTGGTGCCCATGAGGCGTCTTTGGGGTGTGCTTGGGGCATCCGTAAATTGTCCGTGGGGCGCCCAGGGGGTGCACTTGGGGCGTCATGGGGTGTGCGTGGGGTGCCCATTGGGTGCCGGTGGGATGTCCGTGGGGTGCCTGTGGGGCGCGCATGGGAGGTTCGTCGAACGTCCGTGGGGCGTGCGTGAAGCATTCGTCGGGCGCGCATGAGGTTCGCGTAGGGTGCCCACGTGGTGTCCGTGGAGTGTCTGTGATGTGTTCTTGGGGTGCCCACCGGGGTCTGCAAGGGGCGCCCGTGGGGTGTCCGTGAGGCATCGGTGGGGTGCCCGTGGGGTGTCCGCAGGGCCCCGATGCGGTGTACTTCAGGCGTTTATTGGGGTGTCCGTGCGTCGTCCGTGGGCCGCCCGTGGGTCGCCCGTGGGCCGCCCGTAAGCCGTCTATTGGGTGTCTTGGGGTGAATGTAGCGGGCTTGTCTGTGGGTTGCACGTGGCTCGCTCGTGAGGCGCCTGTGGGGCGTCCGTGGGGGGTCCGTGAGTGTCTTTGGGGTGTCCTTGTGGCGCCCAAGGAGTGTGCTTGGGGCGTCTGTGGGGTGTCCCTGGGGCGCCCATTGGGTATGCTTAGCGCGCCCGTGGCGTGTTCGTGGGGAACCCATGGGGTGTACATGGGATCCCCATGGTGTGGGCGTGGGGCCTCCGAGAGGCGTCCTTGGGGAGCCCATAAGGTGTGCTTGAGGCGTTCGTAGGATGTCGTTGAGCCGCCCATGGGACATCTGTGGATTGCCCGTGGGGCGCCCATGGGATGTCTGCGGGTCGCACCTGCAGGGCGCCCGTGGGCCGTCCGTGGGCCGTCCGTGGGCCGTTTGTGGGATGTGCTGCTGTACTCGGTGTGTCGCACACCCTACATCCCTGATGCCGATGCTAGTCCAAGGCCGATAATATGCGCAAGGCTATCGAGACATGCAAATGTGATGTTCATACTTCACTTTTTGACTTGGAAAAAATGCTCACAACCTTATTTTTGGGGCATGAGACTCGATTCTAAAGCCTGGAAAAATGATGCAGAGTGGTACTGTAGTAGTAGCAGTAGTAGTACTTGTACTACACAAGTAGGCACGCGCGCGCTCCTTCATCGTAAGGGCGCTCGCCCGCCGACAGTGTGTGCCAAACGCAAGCAGCAAGCTCGCAGAAAGCAGGAAACTAGCTTGTGTACCTCCATCTACTAAAAATACATCATCATAAAGGCGGAGCTCCCTGTAGCCGGCCGCCTTTGCCTCAGGTTGTGGTCGAGGGGCAGGCAGCCGTGGAGAGGGCTAGCGAGCCGCTGCTGGTGTTCGCATCTACACTCAGTGCCTGTTCATGTCAATATATGTATATACTATCTCGAGAAATCGCTAAAGGAGTACACGAGCGGAATCGATCGGGAAGCTGCACATGCGCCGCGTGCTGCTGTTCTTGGTGTGTCACACGCCCTTCACCTCTGATGTCAATCAATGCCGATACTCGGCTGATATTATTTGTTAGGCTGTCGAAGGATGCAAGAAAAGAGTCGCGATCCTGCTGCTGTAGCCGGATAACGGGCTTTGAGCGCCAATCGCACAAGGGAAGTGTGGTGCTGATGCTTCACTTCTTGATGCCTCACTGAAAACATCTTGGAAAACAATTGCCTCGCAAAATTGTTTGTGGAAGATAAAGACTCCAGTCCAATAGAGCCTGGAAACCCTCTACCGGACAGAGATCTTTGACATCGCTTGTCTTGGCTCCTAATCCTCCCGTTTTTAGCAGTACAGAAAAAAATGCAAAAAAACAAAATTGTAGTGCTTGCAGACGACGTGCGCGCTTTGAAAAAAAGTCGTGACCAAAAACAGAAGTGGTGTGTTTGTTTCAAATTGTTCAAAAATCTGAACAGGGTCCGTCCATGTTGTTTTCCCCAGATAGACACATGTCCGTCATCACAGCAGCAGCAGGACCACAGCGTCCAGACAAACCGCTGCCGGGTGCTTGCTTGGTGGAAGTAAAACACTTCTACTACGAGTGTCTGTTTGATGCAAGTCGCCCAGTGATGGCAACGACGCTATGAAAGTGGCGATACGACGATTTAATTATCCTAAATTTGGCCACCGCATTGAATGAAAACCGTTTCATGGCGCGCGTGTCGGGAGAGGGGTGGAGGGGGGGCACTATTATAATCGCCGCGCTACGTTCGGCCTACACCTGTGAGCATAAATGAACCAAGAAGACCCGAAGCCCGCGCATGATTTTCTATAGCAAAACCTACGACACCAAATCTCGTTTTTCATCTCTCGCGCGCCGCCGCCGCCCGCGGCGCGAGCTCAACGAACGGCCCCGTTTCATCGTGTGCAGCAGCAACAGCACTAGCAGCAGCACTACCGCCACCGCCACCACTGGCAAGACCGGCAGCGGCAGCTTGTCAAGGGGAACGAAGAAACTACTGCTGATATGCTGTAAAACATAAAATATGTGGGGGGAAGCACTCTGTCCCTTTGTATCAGTCTACAGAAAGTGCAGCATGCAGTAGACTACGTACATGGCGCGCCTGCGATAGCTGGCCGGCTTCGAACAACGACACGGCCCTTTTGGGTCGCAGCAGCCCCGCGATGATGGCAGGCTCAAGCTGCTAAGTTTCCACTGAAGAGGACAAAGGACCAGCCACATACTGTGTAATGAAGGGGTATTTTAACACCAGGGATGAATGAATACGCAGGCAAACCTATCCTTGGGAGAATATGTATGAACGAAACGCGATGCATGCACCGAAAAACAAAGAACCCGACAACATTATTCAGCACCCCCCGCCCCCTCCCCCATAAAGCTACATACGTGGCTCCTTCCTGCACGTCGAGCAGAATCTAGTCAAGGGGTTGTCTCGCCCGTGGAGAAATGCCAAAGATGGGCGCAGCGTTTGCTATTGCTGCTGCCGACACGCGGTAGAAGATGCTTATTTATTTGCTGTTGCTGCTGCCGACACGCGATAGGAAATGCATTTGCTGTTGCTGCTGCCGACACGCAAAAGAAGGTGCTACGCACCTATGATGCCGTTTTCATTACGAAAGCCGTTGAATACTTCGAAGTACACGAACGAACGTGAGAATATAACCCCTTTCGGGACTTCAACGGGAAAAGAGTATCGAGAACGGGTGTGGACACATAATGTACGACTTTAGTAAAAGTGCTCCTTCCACCTGGTAAACGATACGAAGCTTTCTGGGAGTAGTCCCCATAAGAAAACGCCGCAACCGCGTCTGATTCCACCGGACCTGGTCTCACCCAGAGCAGGCCCCGCCCGGGATCTGATCCCACCCTAGACTGCCCTAGATGAAACAGCATCGGCCACGCCAAGAAAGTCCAGGATGTTGCCGAGGAGGACAATGCATTCGGGGACTACTGTTGTACAACACACGACCCGACACGAGCATTTCACAGCATGATGCTGCTCCACTAGAGTGTACTGCTGCATTATTCGTGAGAGCCGTTGACTGAAGCAGTATATGGAAAGATACCCTGAAGGCATATTTTTCGTGAAGCCGATATAAGTGGTAGACACCTGATTGGACACGAAGATAACAGCTACGTTCGTGAAAGCCGTTGGAACGGCAGACGCGGTGATCTCATTCGCGAACCGTTGGATTGGTAGACATATACTCGTACGTAGAAAACCTACCCGTCCGCAAACACCGTCGACAAACCGGTAGACACAAAAAATGTACAAACGACAACTTGTTGGAACCGATAAAACGGTGGACACATGAATGTACATACGAATGATACCATCATCCACACCCGAGCCGTTGAAGCCGTAGACAAAAGAATGCATTTGCGACTCGACCGTGAAAGCCGTTGATAAGAGGAAGACAGAAACATACAGTAATGCCTTATATTTCGTGTAAGCCTTTGAAGCAAATGACGGGGAGATACACCACGGACTACATCGTTCGTAGAATATAGCCGTTGATTCGGTAGACACAGAAATATACACCACCGACGACAGACACCATATATGAAGGTCGTTGAAAAAGCCGCTGGCCGTGTAGTATATTCCTAAGCAAAGACACAACAAACGTGCGTTCACCAGACTGCTACCCGATGCCACCCTCGGTGGAGCCTACCAAAAGCGGCGAGTAGGGCAACAAGTCTCGCCAAAACAGAAAGGCACCAGGTGAATGATATATCA
The DNA here is from genome assembly GCA_037834295.1 of Postelsia palmaeformis. NCBI lineage: Eukaryota > Phaeophyceae > Laminariales > Laminariaceae > Postelsia > Postelsia palmaeformis. The sequence goes on from JBBMHQ010058677.1 coordinate 10,532, forward strand.
ACCCATTCGAAAGCTGCCCAGTCAGAATCAACCCATTCGAAAGCTGTCCAGTCAAAATCAGTCCAATCGAAAGCCGTCACATCGTGATACGACCGATCGGAATTCTTGCCACATTCAAATCCGTCCAATCGAACGTTGCCAGGTCGAAATCCGTTCAATCGAAAGTACGTGCTAGAGGCGCAAGACAAATGAACCACAATGATCGAGAACCCCGTGGGGACGTTCCACAGGCGGTTCCACAGTATCCACCTGGAGGTAGAGGGCTGTATATGACACCCCCTTCCCCCCCCTGGTCACCCGCTCTCCGCCTCCCTGTTGGATCGGAGAGAGTCAAACAACACACAACATGGAATCACACCATAACCATCGTGAGGGCATCGCACAAGCGCTTTCACAGCAGCACCAACCACTAGGCTTTGGGGGGGGGCTCGTATACGACACCCCCCCCCCCGTCTCATCTCATCTCGCACTAAATTACCCCCTCTCCGTCTCTGCTGGATGAGAGGGGGTCGTGTATAGCGCGTGTCCGGCTTCCTTCCTCACCCGGACGCTCAGGGTCTGTTGCCGCCCCCCCTGCTGATTTAGGGAAAGCGTAATAGCCAACTGAGAACGCTCGCCGTCACAACACTTCGCTACGAGTCTCGAAAAGCCTCGCACACTGGCGAGCGTCAGGCGAGCGAAACGAAAACACAAATACAGTCAATAGTACAAGAAGAACAAATAATACAGCAACAGAGAAGAACAACAAAACGAAACAAGAAGACAAGAAGACAAGGAAGAAAAAAAAACCGATCACTTCTCTGCTAAATCCACCCGCAGGCGGCGTAAAGGTATGTTCCCCCACTATTCATGAAAAAATCGGCATTAAGCTATTCCCGACCAAAATAAAAGCACCAGCAGGGGCATGCTACTATTATAAACTCCCGCTCCTACGATGACATCGTTCATCACTCTTCTTATGGCTGATCTGAGTACTACTATTTTGCTCCAACTAACCGGAAACCCCACTATTTGTAAAATAGAGGGGGAAAACCCCTGGGCGAAAAGCGCTTGTCCGAACGGTCGGTCCCTCTGGGTCCGTCACTATCTTCTCGCCACCACCTCCCACCACCATCCCCCACCACTTCCCGCCCACCCACCATCTCCGCCGGACTTTTTCCGCTATTTGTGGGGGGACCAAAACGCGAGATGGGAAACCGGACACTATGTATCTTTCGAGTCTATCTTCGACCTCAACGTTGCCCTCCCCTTCCCCCCTCCTGTCCCTACCCGAGCCCGGACGAAACCCTCGCAACGCTGAATCAACCGATTTCAAATGCCCCTCGCCAATAAACGACTAAACTACGTATAAACAAAACACAAGAGCAGTTCACGCACTTGCTCGAATCACGGAACGAACCAATTATATAACCAGGCTGAAAGCCGCATCGCTGCAACGGACACAACGAGATATAGACAGCATTTAAGCGCCCGGTAAACACACATCAGAATAAAATGGAAACCCCCTCAACCCCCCCGACTCTCCCTCACCCCCACCAAACTCCTCAACGAAAACGCAGGCCTTTTTTTTCGGGCGGCGGCCCTGGCAGCAATTATTCCACTCGTCCTGAGAACACAGGGAGCAGCTGTCTGTGTAGGGGCCACCAAAGAGAAAATTTCGAGCCGAACACCCAACGTACCACATCCACCCCTACCCTCCCCCTTTCTGGCACTCACATGAACTCGAGCGCACGGCACCCCGTCCCTCCCTCCAACCCCTGGACCCCCACTTCCTTATTTAGGAAAGCATTATCAACGCTCCAAGGTTAACGTACGCAAATCAAGCGTCACCTTCTTAACCCCCACCCACCCCCATGCACGTGGTCTTCACCACTTAAGCCAGGTACAGCGCCCCCCCTCCCCTCCGCTGCCCTTATGTGTCATGTGAGGTACACGCTAAAAATAGTGACAAACAGCCGATCAGTGACACTCACCTCATAATGGTTCGGTGAAGCGGTTACGGTGCAACGGTCAAAGTGTAACGGCCAATGTGTAACGGTTACGGTGTAACGGTCACGGTGTGACGGTCACGATGTAACCGTAAAGGCGCAACGGTCACGGTGGAACCGTCCAAAGGTGTCATGGCGGTCTCGAGCCGCAACGAGGTATTTTCTTCATCGCGAGCACGCGCTTCACTCAAGGCAAGAACTCTTCAACTCAGGCTCAAACTCAGATCAAGACTTAGCTCCAAGACTCAGACATTACCCTCAGACTCGAAAATAATTTTCAGGCCTAGACTCAAACTCAGATATAAAACTCAGACTTAGATCCAATACTCAGACTCAGATTCGATACTCAGATTCAGTACGCAGACTCAGACTCGAATAAAGACTCAGATTCAAGACTCAGGCTCCGATCCCGACTCAGAGACCCTAAACTCAGGCAGAAGTTCAAGCCAATCAAGTCAGTTTCGGGTCAGATTCAAGACTCAGACGTAGACTCAGAGTCAATTGAAGACCCAAGGCTCAGACTCAGGCCAGGCCCCCGCACAAACCATATGAAGCTGGCTTCTAAACCCCAACATTACCTTAGACGAGGTCGGGCCACATGGGGGGTGGCCAAAAGCGGGTCATGCAAGGCCCACCCTCTCTATTCCCCAGCGCTCGAGCTGAAGCCCTTCATCCAAGAATACTTGAGCGACCTTGGACAGCTGGGCGGAGACTTCCTCGATGGGGACGCCGGGTGACCCCTGCATCTCTAGGTAGAACCTGTCCCGGTGGTAACCACGCGCAAGCGAAAGGCGGTGTTACGTGAGAAAATATGGCGTACAGCTAAGGTGGGGTAGGGTAGGGTAGGGTAGATAAGGGTAGGCCAAGGCGGGGTAGGGTAGGGTAAGGTAAGGTAGGGTAAGGTAAGGTAGGGTAAGGTAGGGTAGGGTGGGGTAGGGTAGGGTAAGGTCGGGTAGGGGAAGGCAGGGTAGGGTAGGGTAAGGTGGGGTAGGGTAGGGTAGGGCGGGGCAGGGTAGGGTAAGGTGGGGTAGGGTAGGGTAAAGTAGGGTAGGGTAGGGTAGAGTAGGCTATAAAAAAGTGAGGTAGTACACGGTCAAGTGCGGGAAGGTCAGACAAGGCAGGGTGAGCTAAGTTAGGGTAAAGGTCGGGTGAGGTAAGGTTAGCTAAGGTGCGGTAAAGTAAAGCGGAGTATAGCACGGCAAGACAAACGCAAGACAAGGCGGGGACAAGGAACCGCACGTCCAGGCAAAACCCTACTGTACCAACTCCAAACAGCGGAGACAAAAAACACGCACCAAATCCCCCCCCCCCGCCCACCGCCGCTCCGAAAACACGACGACGTACAGCAAACTCCTTCGGCGCATCTACAGGACCCACTTGATTTTCGGCTCCGTGCCGCTAGTCCTCAGGGTCGCCACCACGCCCTCCCCGCCGAACTTGAAGGTCAGGAAGTGGGCGCCGCCGGCGACGAGAGGTAGGGACGGCCTGCAACCGTCTTTCTCTGAGTCGAAGCCGTGCCCATCGGCCAGGTCTCGCACCGCCGTCACTGCGTAACCGCCGAAATCCGAACGGTAACTTCCGTCCCCGCGCAGGCGGCTGAATATCTTTGACACCACCTGAACGAAAACGAGGCGAAAACAACAAAAGGTGCGGGAGGTTGTAGATTTTTTTACGACATCATTTTTTCACCCATGGCCGACAGATCAGATCTCCCCCCGTTCCTGATCTGCGCGATCTACATCAGTCAATCAAATAGATCCCAGATTCAACACAATTTGAACGATCTACACTAGATCAGTTAGATCCTCGATTGATATCATCTGCACGATCTACTCTTTAAAGTAAATAAGAGATAGATCGCCGATTCATACGATCCTCACGATATACAGCACTAGATTAGATAGATAGATCCCCGATTCCACATCATCTGCACGGTCGAGTGGGCGACATAGATCCCCGATTTATACGGTCTGCACCATCTACGGTCAATATCAAACGTGTCACCGATTCTAAAAGATCTGTGCGATCAAAAACAGTACATAATGTTTGCTGCGGGTTTGTGGAGTACGTATGTCACTTCTCTCCGAAGACAAATACGTATAAATTGTTATTGTTCATTTGGCATCAATTATGGCTCCTTGCACAAACACATCGCAACGGGAAAAGCGGAATCTTCAAGGATCTACTCTAGATCCCCCTCTGTTCGATGTACACAAAATGCAGTGCTGCCCAAAACTAACAAATAGCAGCGACACCAGCCAACTCGAGCCAAAATCCAAGCCAGGCCAAACCCAACCAGATTGAGGGCGCGGGCAGGCAGGCGCAGTGGCGAGGCGGAAGACATGCTACACCGTACGTAACAACTCACCTCCTTGTCTTCGCAGCGAACGTAGCCGTTCTCCTCGGCGAACTCCCCGTACCGCTCGTGAAGACCCTTCAACCGCCTCCGCAGGACCGACGAACACCCGCTCCGCTCCCGCGACGCCGCCCCCGCCACCGGCGCGGAGCTCTTCTCCTCACCCCAGGGTTCCTCCTCTACGCCCCGACAAGCACCGGTATCACCACCACTACCACCATCACCTTCTACCGCTACCGCCACCACCGCTGCTGTTGGTGGCGCAGCATGGGGAGAAGGGGGTTCCAAAAAGACTGGGAGAGGCGAGGTGGCGGAAGGGGTGGGGGACGGGGGGGGGGATGCTACTACGGTGGAAGGAGAAGGTGGGGGGCTGAGCCCGGCCTTGCCATCCTCGCTACGGCCGCCGCCACCAACCGCGTGGATTTCCATGCAGGGGAGGAGGGTTTGGGGGAGGGGGAGCGGCATCGCCGTGTCTCTCGGGAAGGTGAGCGGGGGCAAGGAGGAGAAGCAGCAGGAGGATAACTCCGGCGAGTCTTCTCTTGCTGCGGCCGCTGCAGCTGCTGCTGCTGCTGCTGCTGCTGCTGCTGCTGCTGTTGCAGCTGCTGCTACTGATGCTGCTGCTGATGGCGATGATGAGAATGCTGACGCTGACGCTGACGCTGACGCTGACGATAAAATTTTTGGCGGTGCTACAGTTTCTGATGCTGATAAACCAGTTTGTCTTTCGGCTTGGTGGCGGAGGCGGAGGGCCACGACCATCTCCGAGAATAGGGCAGCAGATGACAACCCATCCTGGCGCAAATATATAAAGAGAAAGAGAGAGAGAGAGAGAGAGAGAGA
>JBBMHQ010058688.1:0-15715 GCA_037834295.1 Postelsia palmaeformis
AATTGGTACCTTTTTATTTTTTCAAATAATGTCTCACCACGGTGGGATTTGAACTTGGGTACCAATACCAATGGTCTCTGAAGCTGACCACTAGTCTACCGGGGCGACCTGTGTATACTATATATGTCTGTGGTACAGGTTTGTTCGCACATGCGCGAGTTCGTGCACCCTCGCCGTACTGCTGCTGCTGCTGCTGCTGCTGCTGCTGCTAAAGGCAATGTATTCGTTAGGAGTTCCGATTGCTTCCGACACGCCTGCTGCAACAAGCAGACAAGAAACAGCTTCTTCGTGCGTGTACGGGTATACTTGTACGAAGACACGAGTACTGGTGGACTGCTGTGGGGCAAGTATTGATAGTGTACGAGTCCAGTTTCGAGTTCGTGCCCGCCCATGCTTTCTTTGAATTATTTACTGAAAAGAAGAAGCGCCGATGGCCGGATTGTGGTCATCACGCGGTGTGGACCACCCCGCCGTCGTTTTGTTGTTGTTGTTGTTGTTGTTGTTGTTGTTGTTGTTCCAGGCTTTGTTGCCGTTGCGTCGTCGTCATATATATATATTTTTTTTACTCATCCCATTTATTATCTTCGCCCTTCTTCTCTCTCTCCCTCTTCAGTCGTAACCTCAGATCCGGGGTCACTAAGTAGGCACTTGTCCCTCCTCCCCACTACGGTACGTGCCTTGCATTTTTATCGCGAGAAGATTTCAGCACTTTCTTCCCTCGTCGACATGCGTTGAATTCTGCCTACCCACGCAACGAAGGCGCTCTCAGCAATTGGTCCCTTTTTTATTTCACAAATAAAGTCTCACCACGTGGGGTTTGAACTTGGGTACCAATACCAATGGGCTTTGAAGCTGACCACTGGTCTACCGGGGCGACCGGTAACTCGAATGAACTATTAATAGTGATCTCGTGGTATAAAACAACAGCACATGCCGCATGCAGCAAGCAGAATCTGCATGATGACAGCGAACGCTTTAAAAGTCGGCATTGACCCCTTCGGAGTACTGCCGTGTCAAATTTGTGTCGTCCCACCTGTCGCATAGACCTGCAGATTCTTCTGGTGTGAGCATCAGCTCCTCCGTCTCTCTGTTGTCCACAAGGATGAAGTCGTTACCCAGGCCCTGGTACTTCGAGAAAGGGACTTGTGCGAGCTTCATGGTTGTAGTTGCGCATCGTGTTGCCGTTGTGGGTCCTTGTCGAGCCCGAGAAAAGGCGTTCGGGGCAACCATAAACCCAGAAGCATGTTGGACCCCAAGAAGGACGGATGCTACAGCAACAGAGCGCATGGTCAAGGCTTGAAGAGTTGAATGGCGTTCCATCACCCAGCCAGGACGCGGTTCAAAATCACAAAATTACCCAGGGAGTTCCAGAATATGAAATGACCTCGATGTTTTTATAAAATAGGGGATCGGGGTTGGAAAAGGTCTGGCGCTGGTGTGGCTGGTGGCTCACACCTGCTCGTTTCAGGTCCACAGCTCGGCGCAGCTAGAAGCGGACTCAGGGTGAGTACATCAGACTGGAACTGGCCGTGTATGTGTTTTTTTCCCATCTGGGAGCGTGGCTTGGCCTGTATTGGGGCGGAAAATACGAAGCACCAAGTTTTTCGAGGGTCAGGGTTGTTACAGAAGAGGTGGTGGACCTTGTGTGTCCAGAGACTCGCGAGGAGCCTCGCGTCTCCAGCGTGTGGCTTTGTGGGCGAAGAGCGTAGCTGTGGGGTGTGCTTGGGTGTGCTATATCTGGGAAGTGTGGCTCTGCCGTAGGAAGAAGGAAGGTGGCATCGTTCGCTCGCTTGCTTGCCGGTCTGTGCCAACCTATCATCCGTTCCCGCTGCCGTGCGCGATCAATGCCTCCAGCCCCCCCACCAAACAAAGCTGTGGCACTCAAAGTAGTTGAAAGCTGCATCCCTGGGCATTCATCTCCCGACGAGCTGATCGCTTTCTCCACGTGTTGCCCAGCCTCTAACTTTATCGATATAAGCACAACCACGTGCGCTGCAAAGTTCTGCTCCAATGCCGTTTGGAGTCCGTGTGAAAATCGGTCTTATGGTTTGACTCGCGCTGTTTGTAGGTGACGATTGCTCTGGGAACTGCACCCTCGTTCTTGAGGCAAACCACTTGGAATTATGATCGAGTTTGCGAGTGTACTTTGTGTGAGCTCACCCCGTGTCCTTTTTGTCTGGTGTCGGCCTGACACTTACCGCTCTTGTGTCTCGTGACCCGCTTCGGTCTCGTCATGGCCGTACATTTTCATCATCGCGTTGGCGGGTCGATTGGCGGTTGGACTCGGATGGGGCCTGCAGCACGATGCGTACCTCTTCTCGTACCGGTCAGGTGAGACATCCTCACGTGTGTCTTCGTCCTTCTTTGGTGGGCCTGCTCTTGTCATCCCGCCCTCCCTGTCTCGTACCTTGATATTTAATGTCAAGAACTGACGATCAATACGATTATTGATAGGTGCATTGGTTGAATTGCCTCTCGACGAGAAAACTGCCGTTACTGGACCAGTAGTACCTTGGGTCCCTGCTCGTTCTCCAATCGGGTACCGGTACCAGGTACTACAGTTGTACTTTTACCAAGCTTTTACCAGCAAACATATTAGAGGGAAACAGATGGGCGAACAAAATATCCCGTCTGTACTCGCGGCTGTGTTCTACACACCAGGTGCTTGAATTGTAGCACTTGAAATTGAAGGGCAAGCATGAGACAAAGACGGCCGGAAAGCTTTGGTGCGCCCAACTGCTACTGTTGCCTTCGTACATACCTGGTGCTGTACTGCACAACACCCATGATAACACACCCCAATGGACGATTTCCCAAAGCTGTGTCTCGACAAAGGAGAGGGCGTATTGAGTACGATGAGCGATGCGTGTCATATAATAAAAGGATGCAACCTCTTCTCGGCACCTTGAAGCATGTTTCGGAGGAAACCGGGTTTTACTTTCGTCGAAGAGGGTGTATGATACCAGGTGTTACCACTCCATATTCCCTACATACATATAAAGTCTGTACGTATTGAGTATTGGCATGCATAATGTTCTTTTATTTTGGTACGGAGTGGTCCGAGTACACGAGTAGTACGAGGTTTGATACCTGGGATGTACCACGGCGGCCGGCGATACACACAAGCTTCTTGTGTTTTTCATATCAGAGTCCCAACGATGTTGTGTATCTCCGGCAAGAGCGGTATCGTCTCAATCGGCTGATATTTTGGTACCAAGTATCTCTTGCTTGACCACTAGATACAACGGCTTGCACGCGAGTACGAAGAAGGATGGGATCGCGTTTACTGTTCACTCCAAACCCTGTCGAGACTTGAGAGAGCGGACAGCACCAAACTGTCCACGTCTTGAAGAGTGACGTAAACAACCCTGACCCCCATTACCCGTTGCCGGGGCATTATTTAAAATTCAGAGATGACCCTCCGTGCGTGTGTCCCAGCAATAGTACTAAAATGTACCAGTAGGCGTTTGTCGGTGCTGCTAAATCAGGAAATACCAACTCCGCGCTATGGCAGCCCCCCGAGTCGGTGGCTGCCCCGATGGGTGCTCCAGAATCCGCCATCAACAACGATTTTGTGTCGAAACCCCTCTACTTCACTTCGTCTGCCCGAATTCGGAAAATAAATAATTGCCTCTATTTCTAGTACGATCCCCACATTTGCAATATTTTCAAAATTTCACGTACCTGGCACATTGGAATTTCACGCCCATGTATATACAGAAGTTGGGTGGGCTAGATCGTGCTAGTAGTAGGGCGTCCCATACCGGACAAAGCACTTCGCGAATATGACGTCCTTGTACGGATAGCGGAGATCCTTGTTTTGGCCTTGCTGACTAAAGCTGCAGCTGTGCTAGCTGGGGGTCTGTGTAGAGCGACTGCTATAAGAGTACGCCGTCTCGCGTCCTTTAGTTTTCACATGGATTATTTTCGATGTCCAGCTGTAAAGCCTCTTTACGCCATCAAACCCGAAGACCCAAACGCGGGTGAGTTCGAGAGATGGATCCTTTCAGGGGCTGCAGTCCCAAAACTTTGGGGATTAGCTATTTTGAAATTGACCGGTTTGTGCCTCAAGACGGGACTGTACTGTAGTCACGAAAGGGTCACTGGCGTCACTCGTACCTTTTTTCAGACGGGGCAATGGGCAGTCTCTCTCGCTCGGTAGTCGACAGGGCGAAGGCGCGAGAACGTACGTTCCGGTCGTGAAAAAATGATACCAGGTAGAAATCTGGTTCAGGCTGGATTTCTTGTGTATGGCTCTTGCCGGTAGCATAATATTCGCTTGTGCTCTGATGTGAAGGTCAAACGTATCTTATATTTACTTCCAGAGTTGTATTGACCGTGGATACGTACCGGTATAATGGGTGCGTTAATTGTACTGTTGTTCATTTTACCTCGGTATACCGACGCCTGTACTCGTAGTTTTTCCCACAAGACCGCGGTTTAGAAGCGTAGGTACCATTTTCTGGCCGGAATTATTTTCCCCGGTTTCACTCTGATGTCAATACTGTACTCAACGGTGATTGTGTTCGCGGCCAGACTACAGGAAGTGTCCTGTACTGCTGTTTTTGCTTCATCTCGGGAGCACGTGGAACACAAGTGCTCTGCTGTATGTACAGCTGCGTTTATTGGTTCTCGAAGCACAAGTTCAAGTGCTCTGCTGTATGTACAGCTGCGTTTATTGGCTCTCGAAGCACAAGCTCAAGTTATCGGCATCCAGAGGGGGGCATTAGAAAGCAACAAGAGAGCAGCAGCAGCACGACGTGACGTACTCCATCGCATTGTTACGCAGGAACGTGGTCATCAGAATCAAAATATGGAGTGTGAACAAGGGGGACATACAAGGCTTTTGAGTTCATCGTGGGTCTTGATTACTACATATGCCCACCCGGTTTATTTGTGTTGTACATATGTTGTTTCGAGAATTTGGATATCTCGTGTTGGAGGCGTTTCCCCCCCCCCTCCATTTCGTGGCATCCTCGCAGAACATATAGCCGAAAGAACGAAGAGATGCTGTAGTTTCGACATGTCTTGCCATCGGAATCGAGTCGTTTTTTGTTTTTTTCGTGTACCGTCCAGTCGTCCTAGTACCGATATGGCGCAATATATGTGTCGGACCTCAAGACCCCAACACGATTTTTGCTGCATCTCCCTTCCGACGCCCCCGATCGATGTATTACCCTACCTCGTCCTCCGCGACTGTGTGACACCTCGTCCTTCCCACCTCACGCTCTGGTCTTATTCAACAGCCCGTGCGGCTGTACGTGAAGGGCGTCATGCTTGGCTTCAAGCGTGGCCTCCGGAACACGTACCACCACACCTCCCTCATCAAGATCCAGGCGAGTCCTCGTTTTGATTGTCCGCGGGAAACTGCGGATGGCGTTTTGTGTCGTAAGTGAATCTGAGGGGAGAATACCTGTCCTGTTGCGTCACGAGGTCTGTCGTCTTCCTTCACAAAAGGCCTGTGGACTGTCGTATTTTGCCACACGACCTGAGGGAAGCAATAGTGATCAGGATAATTTGCCACTTAATAGTAGATCTGAACGCAGTGCTGCAGCGGTGTGGTTGTTGCTGGGAACCGGAGCGAGTGCCGCGATTTTCGGAGATAACAGACTGACTTTTTTGGGAAAGCTGGAAGAGTGAGAAATGGTCGTGCCTGCAATGCAAGTTTATGCTTGCTCTCAGGTACTGTGGCATGTGGCGAGGGCCCATCTTGCCCGGGTTCCGCTTCGTATGAGGCTTTCATTCGAGTGCAGAGAGAAGCAGTGGAAGTAAGTTTGATAGGATATTTCATTTGGGTTGTGTTCAGTGAACGGGCCTTTGTTTGCCTGGTGCGAACGAGGACAGCTACAGAGGTCATGCTTGCGTGCCTACGTTACCATCCTGTTCTCGAGCCGACTGTTGAAGGACTTGCGCTTCCGCAGGATAGAGCGAGGTCCCAAAAAAGCTTGCTGTCGCAGCAAGTGTTTATATGGTCGTCTGGAAGCCTACCGTCCGTAAACACGGGGACGATAGGCTTATGGACAACCGTGGTGACACTGCAGTCACGAGTTCTTCACAAAGCTGTATGCTGCGGCAGCGCAAGCCCTTGGAAATACACTTGATACTGTTTAGCCGAAGTTATTTGTCGACGAAACGTGGGTACAAATGCAATATTCACGCACGTTAGGCTCATCGATGGTCTCGATGGCGCTGACTGCCCTGCCCACCCGTATTTTTCTCGCCCATCCCTCTCAATGCTACGGCTTCGCAAGCCCTGGAAGATCGTACTCGTACTGCCAAATAGTTGACCATCACTTGTAGTTTGTTGATACAACGTGGGTGCAGGCAGTTTCACAAATAGCGCTACTGGTTCTTCATCACCCCTGCTGGGATGAGGGCTGGGGTTCGATACCCGACGGGTTCACCCCCCCTCCCCCCCTCCCCAGAAAAAAGACTGTCCGCCCTTTTTTCTCTCGTGCTGGCGAAATTTGATCAAAATCGACGAGCCGTGGGAGTGCTGAATTCTACGCGTAAAGCGCGATACAAATCGAAGGCGTGTATTGGGGAGGGGGAGGGGTGTAGACACCTGTGACAACGGACTGTCCAGAATGCCGCTGAGGGAGGGCACACGAAAAAACTCCACGGATTGAGCTGAAATGCAAAAGGTATTGCTTCAAAAAGTGAAAACAAGAGTAAGTAAACCAAGCCCTTGTCTTCTGCACGCTAGTTTTCGTGGACCAAAAATATTTGGAACTGTTGGGTGTTTCGTCATGTCCGCATCAACATCTCTGGTATGCCTCAGAAGCCCGCTGGGTACTACTCTAAACCTGATGACGAAAAAGAGACCCCTTCTCTGATAAATAGCAAACGCGCACTTTGTTCCGTTATAGGCGGGGGCAGGGTTGTTTGGTTGGCGACTAAATGCCTCTGGCCGTACGTTCGTCCGTGCGATCGATCGATCGCCTCAAGCATGTTTTCTTTTTCTCTGGCTTCGATGCCGATATAAGAGGGGAACCGGAAGGTTTTGCTCGTCCGTGGCGAAAAGTATCTGCCGCCGCTATAGTATGCTACAGTATGCACGTGCGATTTGGTGTCCTGTTTGGTGCTTGAGACTGACTCTCTTTTCGTCCGATCGGCGGTGGTCGGAAGTATTCCCCCTCTCGCCAGTCTCGTACACTGAAGTGTGTACGAACGTGTAATTTGTGCCGTGTTTTGCCCATTTTCGTCTCGTCGGGCTAATCGGAGCAGGGTGTGGAAGACAAAGAGGCCTCGGAGTTCTACCTCGGAAAGCGCATCGCCTACATCTACAAGGTGAGACAGCGTCGAATCCTTCAAACAATGGTAGGAATCGCATGTTTTGGGCAAAAACACTAGTAGTATCACATGAGAACCCCAAATTCGTAAAAAATATATAGAAAGTTGTGATGTACATATTTTCAGGGTTGAGGTTCTGGGAGATATTGTGGACAAAAGGAGAGCTCGCGAAGCTCGGAATTAAAATTTAGGGGTAAGAATTGTTCTATTGGGGTCAGGTGATGTAAGTTTTGTTTTTTGTAAATCACATGTGGGCTTCGTTGCTGACCATGCAATGGAGCAACCGTGCGAGCGTTTCAAAGGATTTTGTGACCTCTTCAGAGCAGGCGTTTTTTGTCCCATAGAAAAGTGCGTCAGAGTCACGGCAGCGGCAGAGAATTTCGTATTCTTGCCTCGCAGTGTGAACGCTTGTTTCGTACCTGCTGATGCCTGGGCGACTCGTGCATTGCACCCGCGGCTAACGAATGACCTGTCCTTCAGCTTGTGCTAGTGGTGTTTGAAACTTGACCCAGCTTCAGCTTCGACAACATGATTGTCGCGCACGATATTAGTAACGCCTCGTTATATCTGCATTCCCGAGAATCGTCCGGGGCGGTCGGGCAAGGGCCAGGTTCCAAAGTCAGCTACCTGATAAATTTTAACCATGGCAAAATAGGAATTTCTTGGGAGATCGGGTTGGGGTTACCTCCTTTGCTGCTGGCGTCTCAGGCGAAGACCCTACAACAGTATTTTGAAGTCAAGTACTGTTACATTTTGTCCCTGATGGGCCAACAAAATTCTCTACGACTACAGCCGTTTTTTATTAGCCTGAAGTGCCCCCGCGAAGGAATCGCGTGCGTGGTCTCAGGAAGGCTCTAGTACCCGGTGAAACGCGAGACTCGAAGTGGTCGCGGGTTTGTGCCCAAGTTGGTGCTATTTATGACACGTCAGAAGGTGGGTACCAGGTATCGATCGAAGTACTGCTGCACTACTATTTTTAGCCCCCCTCTACCCTACCTCCCTACACGCCTCATTTCGCAGCTGGCATCTCGGCCGAAGAGGCTGTATTTTTTTCAGCAATATCCCTCTAGTCCCTCACCTCTCTACACGCGTACTTTTCTGCTGGCATCTCAGGCAAAGGCCCATAACAAGTATGAGCAATAATTCCCTTCCCCCTCTCCCCTACCTCCACGCGCCTCATTTGGTGCTGGTATTTCAGGCAATATAAGAAGAGCCTAATTACAGTAAACCATTGTGTATAGCATGACCCGCCTCCTTCACTGCTGGCGTCTCAGGCGAAGACCCTTCATTCAGTATTTAATGATGACGTATGTACCAGGTAATTATGAACCCTCCAGTAGCAGTGATGAAGTATTACCGGGTAATTGGCCTTAACCCTCGTGCCTTCCGTCCTGGACGCACTGCCTGTTTCGTGCCGATATATCAGGCGAAGACCCTCAAGAACGGGACGAAGTACCGCGTAGTGTGGGGGAAAGTGTGCCGCGGGCACGGCACCAACGGAGTGGTACGGGCCAAGTTCAGGACTAACCTCCCGGTGAGCCTTTGTCGCGTAGAGGTAGTACCAGGTACAGTAGTTCGCTTGGTCTCGGCCACCGCAAGAACAGTCAAACGCTCTACCAACGCTGTTGCGAGGAAAAAGTTTCAGCCAACACCTAACCATACGCGCTCGCGGACGGACATGCTGAAGTGCTGACGGGGAAGCAGAGCACCGGACACGAGCGTACTTTCGGAAAATGAATGTGATACAAACTACTGCAGGGAAAGCCCGTATCTGTCAAAAGCTCTACCGGCCCGCGAGCGTCGCGCATCTGGCTATTATCAAACGTGGTACATAACAATCAGAACCGAGCATTGCACTTCTCGGACGACATCATCGTTTCCCACTCGATGATGTACAAATGTTTCAGATTCGCCCTTCAGGGCAGAAATATCCCTTACACCCTCCTGGATTCATGAACAGTTATGTAGAGTAGATAGATCATGTTTGCCGTGTGGAACCGTAAAATCTGCGTGATCAAGCATATGTTTTCTGGGTTGGATCTGCTCTCGAAGGCAGATCCTGCGCCACCTGTCACGACGGCAGGTGATGAACTAGATCATCTACAGAAGATAGACAGAGCATGATTTATCTGTCTAACCGAGATGTGGAATATGTGTTTTTTGGGGTCGTCGTGGTGCGGTACCCTCTCCCGAAATTTGATATTTTTCAGCTATCAGTAGAGTGGAGGTTGGACTCTACCCGTTTCATTCACCCCCACTGTCACATCAAGCTCTGCAGTACCTCCAAGTAATTTGGGCCCGAAGCGGCATGCTTCGTGGCATCTCACCAAAAGATTGGGTGTTTTCGAAACGTGTGTAATGCCGTGTCGGAAATGAGTCACTCTCGAATCATTTCAAGCTGAAAAGATGGTGAGTTTATTTCTGCTGTACTAGTCAGTAGTTTTGTGAGTCATTTCATTTACGCGCAAAAATGGTGAATGTTCTTGCCACGTGCTGTTATTGATATCAATAGTACTGTTAAAAAGGGGGCATCCTCAAAGGGTTTGAACGAAATCACCCTGCAGTAATGGTAAAATTATTGCTGCCGCAAGGTCGTTATTTGCAAGGGGTAAGTAAATCCGTCTGATCTATTCCGCGCACCCGTGAACATATCCAAACTTGCTGCCGCTGCAACAACGTTTCGAAAGGTTCTCGGAAAATAGTTGAATCAAATCACCTGCAAAAACGATCAAAATTCTTGCCGCTGGATATTGTCGCTGCAAGTTGTTACCACAGCTCTCCAAAGGGGTAAATCTCTTGAATTATTTCACCGTGCAAAAAAATGGTAGAAAATATTGCTGCTGCGGGTACTATTTTGTGAAAACGGGGCATTTCGGAACAAAAAGTGTTGAGAATCATTTCACCGTGCGAAAATGGCCAAAACAAAGTTTTGCTGCAAGTAGTTTGTGCGTCGAGACGGAGAAGGTTTTGACCATTTCCCCACCACACCCCTGAAAAGATGTAGACCAGTCTGGACGGTAATAGAAGCAGCATACCGACATTAACATTCAGACGGAGCGGCCCTTATTTTTACGTCGAAAGTGCTCGATGGACATTTGAAACACAACCACCGATGACGGATCTCACCGCCAAAAAGCACATGATATCAACCTCTACAAGACGGTTACCGCTGAAAAAACAGTCATGTTCATGCACGTTAACGTGTCCCCCGACACCTGACGTTCCATAACCAGTCCCGCCGAAAATAAAGTCTGTCCCGCGTATTTCCAATACCTGGTTCCGTCAACGCATAGGGGCGTATCGATTAATACTACTGTATGATATGAACGTGAAGACCAAGCGATCCCTATGTTTTTGGTTGAAGTGTTACTGTTGAACCCTTTCGCCTCCACATCAACAACACAGACTGCTGTTGCCTGGTGGATAACTCCAAACAATACACACCCAAGTGAGTTCGTACCGGAAGCGTTGCGTTGTTTTTGATCTGTTTTGATGAAACCCCGTTCTACCGCCTCATGAAAGCATCGAACTCCACTGTAACTTCAACTATGAGTAGTGTGTGCCTCAAAACGCAAGGGCAGTTCTGCCGTGCCCAGTTCATTTCGCCGCCGCCAAAAATGCTGACGCTCTGGTTCCGAGGAGAGTTACGTAGTTCGTGACGGCGGTTGGCACAGCAGCTCCGAACAAACTTTGTACACATCCTCGCGCAAAACAATTCGCACACGATAGTTCACACTCGAAGGTCGTCTGTGCACGCATGCATCGTATGTGGAGGCAGTTTTTTTCCCCTCGGACAAAATAAAATAGTGGCTCTCAATTCCAACTAGTGACTGTAGTCTGTGGTCCAAAAATGATGATGGTTGACAGTATATCGAAGTACCAGGGTACTAAGTTCAGCGTACGGGCGGTCAGTCAAGGTTAAACCGCGATCTCTTGGCATATTTGGTTGATCATTAACGACAGTCGTTACGCCTGGGTGGGCTAGTGTTATGGTACCCTCGAATGCTGCGAAGAGTTGTGCTGGAGCCCGCGAGGGTCGAACTTTTGAGTTTATCTGCATACTCCGTATATTTCAAAAACGTTCTCACCTGCTAACAGCACCTACTCGAACTATTATACTAACGTGGGTAAGCGCAATTCGATGCGAGTCGACACGGCAAGAAAGGGCTGACGCCGTTTCGGGATAAATATGCCTTTCAAGGCGAGAGCCGCAATTAACGAGGAGGAGGGAGAAAGGAGATAAAAAGAAGAGCAAAAAAAACGAATGGAATAGAAACGACAAAAAAAGCATGGGGACGATAAGTGAAGAAGTCAAGCCGCGTCCTCTTGGCGTGTTCGGTTTGTTATAACCTAGGGTTGGTGTGAGAGCGATCAGTCGAAAATGGTCCAATCGCGATTATCTCACGGGATAATCGATTGAGTATGTGCTGGGTTTAGTGAAGTGGCGGTCAGTCATTAGGCGAAACTCCACGGGAGTTTTCAAGTAGACAGACGCGTAGTGCCCGCGTCTTTGTCTTCGACTCGGCAGGCGTCACGAAGTTGTTGGTTTCGAGCTGGCGGTGTTGTCTGTGTGTTCATCTTCAAAAGTTCTTTTTATCCAGCACATCTAGTTTTCGTGCCGATTGTTCATCCCAAAGAGACGCCATGTCTGGTGATACACAAACTACAGTACCAGACAGAAGTACAAAAGCACCGCATCGTCAATGCAGTAAGGTGATTGGACAGCGGGTTGTCAATTCATTTGATCTGTATACTCGCACAGCAATTTCAGATCGAGTGAGGGTTGAATATTAGTTTGACAAAAATGCTGAACCCAGCTTCCAGCGTACCGCCGGCTCTCTCCGTCAGTGTCTGTCAACCCTCATCCCCCTTTCATTCCCACCCTGCCCCCCGCCTCCTTGCGATGAATCACTCTTCTTTTATTTCAGCCCAAGGCCATCGGCGCTCCCGTGCGTGTGATGCTCTACCCGTCCCAGATCTAAGAGATGGACGGTCCGCCGAGAGCCATTTCAGCTATTCGCTAGCCGTTTCTGTACTTGGTTTTCGGAAGCAGCTTTCCATGTGGTGGGAGCCACCCCACCCCTTTGGGGAGTGAGAGCGTTTGCCGCTCTTGGCTACTCTTGGGGGGCTCGACGAATCGTCTCCAAGTTTGGGGTGGAATCGGTTTCGACTAGTCGTAGTATCGTGTCTCAACCCCGCTCCCAAAAAAAGACCTCGAAAATGATTCCCTACGCCAGCTGCTTGTCTCCGACTTGCGGGTGGTTGCAGTTCAGTTACTGTTAGGGTTTCCCATTGCGACAGCCGTCTTTTTTTCACAGGGGAAAAGGGTAAATATGGGTGGAAACTGGCGAAGCATTCGAGGAGCGTACGTGGCGCTTTCCGGGGGCGGGCTGGATTGGGTTGATTCGGGTTACGCTCTTGTCAATTCTGTCTGCGGGAGTTTTCTCGCACGTCTGAGCCGTGGAGCGCGATTGGTGGATTTGGATCAGAGAAAAAAAAAAAACTGCAGGTTTCAAATGTCCCTTCTTGATGTTTGCTTTCCCCCCCGCCCCCCTTGGTGAAATCCCGATATTATAGGGATGCGAGGGTCCATGGTCATACGACTACGGCCATGTATGATATCGAATACACCTCTCCTATCGAGTACACCCCCCCTCCCCTTCCCTCCGTCGCGATTACTTCCGGCCGGGGAATTTCTTTACGCGTCGGGGCAGAGTATGATCTATCTGCCTGGCCTAGATCGTGCAGATCAGTGGGTTGGGACGAACGTTTTGATCATGCATACCCTCCAGATACATCTATAATATCACGTGGAAACGTGAGCAGCAGGTCACCACAGCTTCAGAGGACAGTGTGCTGAAAAACCCATACACTCGCATGATGCCATGGCTACTTATTTCATGTAGTCCACCACAGTACCTCTGGGGAAACATGTAGATCCTGCGGAAAAGCCATGTGGAAACTTGCAAAGATAATGCAGATCCGTGAAATATTTTTATTAACTGTACAGCAGTACAGCAGTGATATCTGATTTGTCTTACCTAGGAGAATCTTGACGAAGTTGGGTTGTGCGCTGTTCTTGTATAAAATATAATTATGACATGCGTTTTTTTCGTCATGATGCAGCGAATTCCGGACAGGGACCACAACGAAATAGTCCCCGAGGCGCGCCAAGCTTGAAAAAGTTGAAACCATTCCACCTGGTGCGTGCATCCTGCTACAACTACTGCATAAATGGAGCAACTCCAATCCCATAGACGTAGTTTGTCGACCTGAATCCTGGAGAAATTTCTACCTCATTTGAACCCGACTCAGGTACAGCGACGAAAAGTCGACAAATACTTTCTGTCTGTCTTAGCCACCCTTCGGCTAAAAGGAATGATAATATCCACGTTCGTGCCCCAACTATATACCCCCACACAAGCGACCGAAACTCGATTATGAGTAAATGCGGTCTGCTCACCTCATTTACTAATATTGGGGACTATAATATTGCATAGGGGACCTACGGTACACACAAATTACTAGGTGTATATTTCCTTATTTTTCCAAACAATGAATATTTGGTCTTATTTTTCCATGGTGTCCCGTAATAATATTTATAATCCTCCTCGGGGCTCCAGCTGGGGGAAGGAAGTGACGGCTGGTGTGTGATACTGTACGATTACTGGGGTGGATGACCCATAATTCGTGTCGGAGTTACAACGCAAGGAGGCGTGTGTAGACGGCGCGGGTCCAGGCAGCATGAATGATCCTTCTACCCTTGTGCCTCTTGGCCATCTCCCTGCTCGTACGAAGACCATTTGACAACGCAAAACGTTATCCGTTATCATTAATATATCCCCTCCTCTCACGAGGGACGACCCTACGAGGAACGCCTCTTCGTCCACAGGCATCCCCTGACCTAGCAGCCCGCCGGGCTGCTTTTTATATTGCCATTTTTTCGCGAACCTTCGTACGAATTCCCTGGTCTTAGACTTCAGTCCATTTACCGTAGGACTGCTCTTACTTGCTGTCGCTGTGGGGACTATACAAACTTGAAAATAGAGTCCCATTTAGTTTTCTGGACACTGCAGCAGTGCTGAAAGGGTTCTCTCTGCTGTGACGTAGGACTCCAAGAGCGTTCATGAATTGGATACGTGCGTATTAGGTAGCAGCAGTTTTGTCTCCCAAAACGTTTTTGGTGGAGTCGAAAAGGGGGGTGGTCAGGCAGGGGGTTGACCCCTCTACTGTAGTACTACACTACAGCCCCGCGTTATGTGGACAAACCTCTCGAATTCTAACTAATAATCTGTTCCCAAGACGGGGCTGACTGGAGTCTTTGCCCTAAAAAGGGTTGGTTTATTACGGGGATCGCGGTAATTGTAACCAAGTCTAGTGTATGAACACATGGGGACACACACAAACACACGTGTTTGTTGCCATGGCGGGGGGGCTGATGACAACTATCAATAGATCCCCTCACATTGCTACCCTGCAAAAAAGAAGCAGGCTGTTTTTCAGTTTTCCCCCCGTATTTTCTCGAAATTTTGGTATTTTTTGCTATTTTCCTGTAGGGAAATACCGAAGTTTCGAGAAAATACTGAAAAAAACAGAAAAACACTCCTCGTTAAGATCGACCGTAACTCTAAATCCAAGGCATTTGTTGGGTAAATTCTGCCAAGAACAAAAGGTGGGTGGTAAAAGGAGGTGCAGCTTTGAAGTGAGTTACAAGGCGCCTTCACACGATACACTGCTGCTGTAGACTGCATGCCCTCAGCCCTTCCCCCGCCAAAGCTGCCCCCCGCCTTTCTCTGCTTGGTGCAAGCACTGTCTGCCTGTCTGCGAAAACCCGACTCGCTCCTTCCCGGTACAATTGAAAAAAGCCCGCTCCCAAAGCGGTCCATACAGTAGTAGTAGTAGTAGTAGTAGTAGTAGTAGTAGTAGTAGTCGTATGCAGCTCACACACCGTTCATGCGACTCGCCCACAACACACCTGACGAAGGCGTTTCTCGCGCTTGGTGCCAGTAGTCATCAAAGTCTGCACGGTCAGTAAAACCCCGACGTGCTCCATCCCGTCATTGTACAAGGGACGCGAGGATATAACATATGGCCATACGTCAACGGCCGCGCATGATACGATGAGTATACCCCGTCCCCCCAGCCTCTTGATACCACACAGAGGCCCCACCCTCGACGACCTCTTCCCGGCCGCCCGACCCCCTCGAACGCCGACCAGATACAGAAGCCATTAAAAAAAAAACAGTTTGATATCCGCGATGGCGCCGCCACACAGCCGTCTTGGTTTTGATGTTTTGATGTGATACCAAAGAAGTATCGGCACGGAAGAGGGTGGCCTTCGGGTAAAAAACGGTACGTAAGAGCGTGCTTGAAGCGTCGGATCGGCCGGTCGGCGGAAAATAAACTCCCGGGTCATGGTGGC
>JBBMHQ010058699.1:0-15714 GCA_037834295.1 Postelsia palmaeformis
TGGTCTTCACGGTCGGTCGTGTCGGCCGATCATAAATCGAATATCGTTGGAACACGAGTTGTATCTTTTGTTCTACATATCTTGTTATATACCTACAGTGGTGTACTGAAGTCGCAGCTTTATGTTCTGACAATATATATGTTTCGGATTATGCTCAGACACTCTCCACAGGTAAGAATTCACCGAAAACGTTCAGTAGTTGCAGCCTCCCATCACAGCACTACGTCACTACTGCTGTGTAGGCCTTTCTTGTCATTTTCACTTGGCGCTATTCTTAATGTAGTAGCGCTGAGGAAGACATGGAGCAACCCTGATGCCCAAAAAGCTTGTGTTTTGGTGTTAACATATCCGCGTCTCCGTTCAGTAAGATGGTCAGTTTACGAGCTGCTCCCAGCCGGCATCCGTCCACCACACCTCGCCTGTTCATTTTTTTCGTCGTTGATATAGTCGGCAGCCTGAAACCAAGATGGTGACTTTGCCTTGCGGTAAACGCGTACCCGTCGCACGCACGCACGTACGTGCTGAGTCGGCTCTCGCGGCACTTTGGGTGTGGTCGTTTTTGACGGGGCACGTTGCACCCTGATCGCATCCCATTTTTTTCCAGATCTGCTCCCAGCTTAACGTCGCTGTCGGTACTGTACATATTTAGGACGCTGTACTGCAGCGGGAGTTGACGCACGAGCGACGAATAACTCATACAGTACGTATTGTCAACGCCATCAAGATGTCTAGTCATTGTGTCGCTGCCGTCCCGTCCTGTTTGTGCTTATCCCGAATTTCGTGCCTTCGTTACATCAACCTCAGCTTGCACGGACGACGCTTCCTGTGATACGGTAAATGGCGAAGAATGCTGCCTGTCCAAGAATATATGCGAAGTTTCCACCGACATCGACGCTGCGGCCTGTGGTGAGAACCCTTCATTCAGGCCAGTTGAGTAGTGCCGGCCGCCTGGTATACTTCTGTCTGGAACCGTTTATCACAGGTGGGATTACTCAGTGTGGCTGTGTGCGTTACAGTGCCGATACCCGCCCAACATTGTTGGCTTGCGCATGCCTGCACGAAAGAGCTTGACCAACTGAAGTTATTTATGAAAGTTCTTCGGAGCGATGGTAGCCCTTCGTTTTTCCTTAGTGATGGGAAGCTCTTTCGCTTCGGGGAAGCCTTGTCCCCGTGATACCACCTCTTGAGAAAAGGAAAGAGAGCTGAACGGCAGACTGTACCTCAGGGTGGAGCAAAAGCGACATCGATGTAGACAGGTATCGAGCCATGTGGCACGTATTTTACCATGGGTGTCGTGTTGAAGCGCTGTTCGAAACACGGGGGCGCAAGTTAGTCTCGACTTTCAGATTTCGCGGGTTGCAGAAATACCGAGATGGGCTCGGCGGCGAGATGCAATGGGTAAAGGTTGCCATTTGTGATTTTTAGGCTATTTGCCGGACCATGCTTTCTGACCTAACATCGTTTGAACACGAGGTTTTCGTATATATAATCGGGAGTACACTTCATGTCTTTGGGAACGTTTTAAGCTGGTCAGGCGTACCGTCCGCACAGATCGATGGTACTAGAATCCTATCAGGGATCAGGCGGGATCTTTCGCAATAGTGTTTTGGCGATTGAAAACGGAGAGACGCCAGGTTTTTTTCTCGACAGTAAACCTTGTCACAGCAAAGTCGGTGTGCCATCCTGTCGTGGTTTTGATATATGTTTCGTGGTTGAAAAGGAAAATTCAGACAGGAACAGATATTTTGAACTTCCCAAAAAAGCGAGTCCATTACGATGGGTTGGACGATCAGCTTTCACCACCAGTTTTCCGAAGGAAAATATATATTGTGGAATATCTGGAGGAGCTAGGTAAGAGATTTCCCAGTCGCTGGACAAGCTCGGAGCTCTGCCTTTCACCGATCATGAGCTTCCTGCGGTGGTTGTTGTCGGGAAAAATAACAATTCAAAATAATTGATGGTACTCGACTTGTCCTTTTCGTCCCCAAAATTGTACTCTTCCCGTAGGAAAGCTACAGTTGGGCGGCCGCAACGCACGCATATGCTCTCTCTCATCGTTGTGGTCGATACACGAGTGCTATGTCCCAGCCGTGTAGAAGCGTCACCAGGCGCGTAGCGGTTTGACTCGTCATGAGCCCAGTCTATATTTCAAAACTAGTGAAATACCACCAAAGTCTCTTACAAAAGCGGCTTCAATCATCTTCTCGAATATGATCAAGTAGGTCCAATAAGCAGCGCGACAACACAATTCCTAAAAAAATCATCGATCAATTCGCCATTTTGTTCTCTTTTAAAATCCCCAAAAGACGCGGTTCTGACCAATTCCGATCTTTTTCGGAACGAAGAATCCCATAACCTTCCAGCAGACTACTGTAATCTCCCCAAAAGGTGTTGCAGAAGATCCGGCCAGAGTACTAAAACCCGGGAGAGCATATTGTGTGATATTTCAGGCGCTCGCCAGCCAACTTCTGTAGCATTAAGCTATCTTGTGCAGCCGATTCTAAGCGCTGTTAAAGCCACACAAAAAGCGTTAAGCTAAATACCTCTATTCAGCCCGTAAATATTTTTTTTGTTGCCGCTAAAATGTAGACCAGCCTGAAACGTTTTGCAGTTTTCCTTTATTCCCGTTAGTAGGTCAAGCCATTTGTTTATAAATCAGTGGGCTAATGGTTTCCTCGGGAGGCGTTGCGGGTTTTTATATCCTCCCCTCCTAGACACAATGGAAGAGGAGGAACGAAACACCACGAACCAAACACACCCGATACCGATCGAATGGACGCGTTTAGGTGTGCACTTACGACCAACTGAGGACTGTTTTGGGCTCTCACTCGAAACAGTGGTATATTTTACTCTTATCTTATCGTCACTTCTGATCCATGGCCTGTAGACACAGGCGAAGCCCTGCTATTAACACGCCCTCCCTTCCATATGTTTTCTCTTTATCAAGGTGACCCGCATATGACGGGATTCCGCGGTCAAAAGTTTGACTTCGTAGGCGAGGACGCTGGATGGTACAATGTCGTATCGGACCTTCCGTCCCTGCACCTCAACATGCGCATCACCTCTCCTCTCCCTTCAGTCCCGGAGATCACCTATATTACCGGGATCTCCCTCATCACAACAGACTCGGACGGCGTCACCCACGATATTGTCATCTCGGTCAGAGATCCGCACACGTTAGAGAGCTCCTGTTCCGTGGGGATATCCCCCTGTCTCGCCGACGGGGCCCTTCATGTGGTTGCCGATGGGGTAGAGGTTTTACTCTCGCCTGGCGTGGTCACGCTGACCCCGGATGTTTCGATCGCTGCTGTGAACCTGCCGGGGGCGTGCCGGAGTTTTGGGTTCGAGGAGTACTGGGAGCGAAAGAAAACCCAACAGCGTGCCCAGTCCGGCCGAAGACTCATTCAGACCAACATCATGCAGAAAATGTCCGACTGGGTTCTGGCTGACCCTACGGTTACCAACAGGGGTGAATGTGCGGAGTACGTGGCTCACGCTCAGACCAACGTCGGGCTCGGAATGTTCGCTCTACAGTCCGAGCATGCTTCGTTCCAAATCACGACCCCGATAGCTAAAATTCGCTTGAGCCTTGGCAGGCTGCACCAGCTTCCCATGCGTGATCCCACCAACCAGTTCGACCTTCCAGATCACGTTACCTGGCAAATAAATATGGCCATCGACCACAGCAATATGAGACTCAACGCCACGGGCATTCTTGGCGAGACGCTGGTGCCCACTGTCGACGCGGACGGCAACTCCATCATGCAGGGTATGGACGCCATTCGTGGAGCACAGGAAGACTGTGAGTATAAAACGAGTAAGCGACGACAGTATGAAAAGACGCTTGAGGTGTTCCCCGTTCGACCGCGATACGTTGACGTCGCTCACGGTCACCATGGTTACTTTTGTCTACATGCGATATATCGATGAGTATGTAGGAAACGCGCCAATATATGGGGTACAACGAAAATTGGGTGCTTACCACAGTCGATTTTCTGAAGCTCCGCACTCATGAAGGCCCCCAACCCCACCATAACACAAGGGGTGGCTAATGGGTGGTGCAAGTCGATGACCTCCTCATGCCCTCGGTATACAGGAGTAGGCAGAGTTTCTCAACTTCAAAACCTTCTGATGTCGTTTTTGAAAATATTGCTCCCGTAGGTTGTTATTCTGCTGTTGGAGTCGGTTCACGCGCACAGGGTTTGGTGAATCAATCTTTGTGCGAGAACGAGGTCGTGGCATATTTGGTGCTTCCCTTTTGCAGCATGCATCGTGGAGGCATTGTGTGCGAGCGAATTCCAGCTGAGCATTGACGGGGTTTGTATATACGCTACAACACACTCAACAAGCTCCTCGCCGTGACGAAATAAGAGAGCTATTCGCGGGACTCGCGGCACCGGATGTTATATATACTTGCTGTCTGTTCTACAGCAGTAAGGCATGTAGTAGTGACGGCGGATTGCAGAAAACCTGGGTTCGTCAACAGAAGATATCACATTCTGCACGTCTGCGACGGAACTTCTATGTCCATCCAACAGGTACACGACGTTGGACCTTATTACTGCGAGGAGGCAGAGAGAATGGAGGCGATTCGACAGCGATAGTTGACACAGACCTTGCTGGTGATATGGAAAATTATTCATCTACGACGAGAGTCGCTGCGCGATTGGCAGGAACGCCGTAGAACCGAGAGAAACGCTGAATTTGACAAATACGGTCAAATAGGTTTACTGCGTACAATAACGAGACAACACACGTAGTTGATGCAAAGTACAAGCTATCAAAAAGCTGAAACAGTCACGACCAGTTGTTCGCGGTCGTGTTTGTTGCAAGCCGCCTATTGAAGGTCGAAAATTAAACCCCCCCTTCTGCGTCATGGGGATATATTAGTTTCATGTAACTCGTTAAAAAAATATGGGTCAATGAGGGGTTACACTGATGATATTCAAAAACTTTGCCAGATCTGTCCTCATACACCAACGACAGCTACAGTATGGCTATGAGTCACCACCACGACGCAGGGTCATACTCTGTTGTTAGTCTATCAGTACGGCATGCAGTAGTCGCTGCTGTGACATACCAGGTAATAAGCAGTAGCTAGCTCTGTGGAGGTGTTCGGGCAGAGTGAAACCGGAGCGACATATTTCTTTTAGGCACAGGCACGTCGACGTTGCCTGCACTGACGGGGCGATTTCCAAGCAAACCGCCATATCATACAGTAAAACACCTACCTGGTGATTGATATCTTTTTTTGGAGTGGTTCTTGCATTGCAAGTAGACAGCTATTCCCGCTTGAGTAGTTTGCAGGGTTGTTTTGTTTCATCTCCAGATTGCCTGCATGCCTGTACACACAGACCTTCGTTCGTCGATATACCTTGAATCGACGCATGCTGCTGTCGCCTGCTCCTGGTTCAGTATTCAGACATATCCCATACCCTCAAGAACAACACATCACCGAAACAAGACCATGCAAACAACTCTTAAAAAAACTCTTCCGTTTTCACTCGACCGCACTCCCCCTCCTCCTTGGTGTAAACGATTTTGATACAGACCGCATCGAGGGCCCCCTTGGACTGATCTTCCCCCAGAGAGACGGTAACGAGTGACCTCACACGCGCGAGCAGACCCTAACTGATCTTGCTGACGTAAATCGGAGTGCCGGACCCATCAAACAATTTTCTAACAATCATCGACATCGTTATCGGACCAGTTTGTTGATTGAATGTTTCTGCCGTACCGCGCTCTAGCCAAAGGATTTGTTTTTTTCGCGGATTGGGTGTAGCAGGTAGTTCGGTCGAGAGAAAATCCATCGCGTTGGACCAAGGGCCGTTTGGGAAGTCTTCACCGCAGGAATGGTCTCCAGGCAAGATGACGGACATCCTCGCCACGAAGTCAGACTGGGGCACCTGAAAGTGCGCCTTGTCGTCCGTGCCAGGCCCTCTTTAAACGTCAGGAGTAGCACTCTGTTGCGTATTCAACAAAGTCGTAAGATAAACATACATGTTTTTTATGTACTGGTAGTCTATATCATTTAATACACGGACGAACGAACGGTCCGTTTGATAGTTGGCTTGCCGCTGCACACATCATTCAAGGTCGGGCAAATTTGTAGTCAAGCTCCGGGGAAAAATTGAGTTGAAATGCCCAGTACCGGACAACGAGTGTAGGCTATGCTCCCGTAGGGGGTCGAGTGCGCGGTGAAATATGAGCAACTGCCTTCCCGACGGGCAAGAAGGGCTCATTATTATGCGGACCAATCACCGGATATAGTATACCTGGTATATATATAAATATCAAGATATGTTTGGAACTGCACTATATGATTGTCTCCGCACAGGACGCGGTGCATCATTGCATCGACGTCGGATCGGAGGTACCTCAACGTGCGACTCGTATTGCATGTCAGGCCTACAGTAGCCGAGGCTCCGTTTTTAGGAGTTGCAAGCTGTTGTATTTTCAACAGATTGGTAAGATAGGAACACATGTTTTCAAGTCCTGGTAGTCTGTTGTTCACGAACGAACGTCCCGTTTGTCAGCCGGCTTCCGCCTGCACACACTCTTTCAGGCCGGGCAAAAGGGACCCAAATCGGAATTGATACTTGAAATTTGTAGACAAGAGTCGGCGTAAGATGGACGTGGCAGGAAAAGTGCCGGAGAAGGGGTCGAGGTTCTGCTGCAGTAGGGGGGCGAGTGTGGGTTGAAATATGTTTTTTTTGCCGCCTAACGGGGAAGAAGAGCTCATCATCTGAGGAATCACCCTTACAACGAAAATATATACTCCGGACTATATACATATAAATATACTTCCTCCATATCAGAAGTCTGGTCCGTTATGTTTGTGCGCCCCCTCAGCGGTGTCCGATCTGCTGTTCGTTTTTTGTTGTTGAATTCTCTGGCATTTTCCTAGCAAGGAAAACTTTTTTTGTTTTTTGGTAGCTGGTATTTCAACCATGCAGCCGAACGGCAGGGAAACATTGAGTAGGCCCAAAAACGTCCAAATTTCGTCGCTTTTCAGAGGGAGGGGTAGGTGGGGCACTGAGCCTAAACCCCCCGGAAAAACACAATAATCGTCCCAACCTTGAAGCTAACCCCCACAATACGCAACCATGCATACCACGTCCCCCATACTTCAACCAGAATAAGAATGTCCCACGCACTGAAACCAAGACACTTGGGGGGCAAAACAAACAATGAAGTAGGGCCCGAACCCAAACCCCCTCTACTCAACGATCCAAGTCGCGTCTCCTTCTACTCAAACCAGTATAATAATGAGCCTACACTAAAACTAAGATGGTTGAGGTTCCACGATGAACCCAAACCATTTGGGGGCGGCATACTAAAACCAACACACTTGCGGAGAAAGAAAGTGTATGTTGGTGTCGGAGGAAAACAGGGAAAAAGCCGATTGGTCGTCCTCGCTGTCGCTTGGACTCGACGCCATCCAGACGTAATCCTTCTTTAAAGCCTCCTTGTCGTATTTTAGCCCCCTCTCCTACGGCCCTTTCCCTTGTCGCTTTCTTACCCCGGTGTGTTCTACTGTAAAGTCGTTGTCGCCCACCCTACAGAGTGTTTGGTTGTAAAGCATTTCAAAAACAATTTTAAAAGGACCAAACTGGACAATTTCTGACCTTTAAGTTTAGGGCACAACACGTTCTTATTTGTTTTGTTTCTTTCGAGTTAGCTTTGTATGTGCTTCCCCTTTTGATCGCACCAGGTCAAACGTCAACGTGTAAGTACCCTAACCACTACGCGCTCATAACAGACCAGACCTACGATACAGAGAAAGTATGTCTCGGAATCGCAGCTAATGAT
Source organism: Postelsia palmaeformis (assembly GCA_037834295.1). Lineage (NCBI taxonomy): Eukaryota > Phaeophyceae > Laminariales > Laminariaceae > Postelsia > Postelsia palmaeformis. The sequence continues at coordinate 7,813 of JBBMHQ010058699.1, forward strand.
GGTCTCCGAACTGGATGCGGTGTATTCTTGCCACGTAGTCGAAACTGAGGCACCTCAACGTGCGCCGTGTAGTGCGTAACATGGCCACTTTCCGTCGAGGGTCCGTTCTTTATGAGCAGTAGGCAACAACTGTTTTTTGAGCACAGTAGTCAGATGTGTAGGTCATGATTGCTACAAGGTATGTTCTAGTGTTGTCGATATTTCACGTACGAACGTTACGTTTCGATCGGGCAAATGGGACGTATATCGGAATATGTAGTTCAGCTTCGGTGAAAGAGCGACTTCGTAGGCCACGTATGGGACAAGTAGTCGAGGCTATGCGGCTGATGTGGGGCGAGTCTGAGGTGAGATAAGGGCGTTTATTTGTCCTGGCGGACAGAACCTCATCAACTGAGAAATCACCCGTTCGAATATTTATTCAGATCTATGAAGAGTCGCAGTATACACAGAACTCCAAATAGGACGCAGTGGATCCTTGCCACGAAGTCGGAATTGAGGCATTTCCATGTGCGCCTTGTCGCCCGTGTTATGCTCTTGCTAAGAAAAAGGTGACAGTAGAGCCTTTTGTCGTGATAAGCGTTTAGTAGTGACTGCAGTACCGAAATCTATCAGTCAATACCCAGTATCGTTGAGTACTGCTAAATAAGCAGAAGCATAACAGTATGCGTTAAGCGTCCGGTATATTTACTGCTTTAAAGTATCACGTATTTGCGAAGTACGAGGACTAGTAGTAGCTACGCGGCGGAATCACGTAGTACCCGTACGAGCAATAATGCGTTCAACATATTGCGGTACAATAGCCCCCACATACGTACGTATAAACAAGTTACGACAAGAGGATGTTTGGTTGATCATCGCGACGTTGGATTAGCTAAGCTTCCACGAGCAAGCATCAGGGAACGTTGCTATAGGTAGACACTACAACGGCCCGTAGGATACGATCTTCGTAGTCGTAGATCTTAGTTGATCGAGGACGGCCGTGCAAGCGCTAACCCTCTTACTCTTGGTATTTCTCTCTCTTCTTCTGATTTTTAGCCCACAAGCGACTCCTGTCAACATGAACTATAATCTGCATTTTTTAAGCGCCAGCGAGGTAGTTTAACTACTACCAGCGCACATCTGTGCTACCATTTACCAAGGGTGTACCAACACGGAACCCAAATAGGCTATGAGCCTTGAGAGCGCGGCGCGCACATCACAGGATCATCAGGAAGGCGTTCCTGAAGACCTACAGCTGCCTGAAAAATGCTGCGAAGAAGACTGCTTGCTGCATCATCGGCAAGACTGTCAGGAGGCTACAAAGAACAAAGTGATAAATCAACGAGAGTCAAAACGCAACTTAGCAAGACTAATCATCGACCAGCTACTGCGGAGAGGACTGTACGGCTCTAAACAGGAGGCGTGTGACGCATACAAACATACGAGACGGAATATATCTGCATCAGCTCTTCGACCCCTTACTGGTTTGAAGCGCGAGTGTCTTTTTTTGCGATCGCATTTTTTAGTTTTGAAATCGGGTCGAGAGCTGCGAAGCTGCTGTTCTAGGGGCGATACTTGGAAACAAGCGTTTCGTCCGTACAAGAAAGCCTACAGCGTCGTGGTTGATGCTCGCAATGGCGCAAGCAAGTACGTACTCTAAAGATACTGTACACAGAGCCGACAAGCGTGGCTGCAAGCTCACCAGGTGCAGCTAAGACATACGTACGCAAAGTTGCAAACGCTCGTATCGAGTGCCAAGCACTCATACGGCAAGTATTGTTTCTTGAAATATGAAGGAAGTTCCCAGGTTACGGTTCCATCGTACTTCTCGTACAACAGTAGGTGTGGCGCAATACGCAAGACCTTCGTAATATGGAAAAAGAGCACCACAAACAAAGTAGCGACAATGGCGAAGAGCCTCCCGCGGTTTGACGGGAAGGAGAAGAACGTCTATCGCGACTGGAAGGCAAGGGTAAATATCCACCTCGATATGTCAGCTCGAGCTATCTATGACATACTCATGGGGCAGGAAAAGCCCAACCCGACGCTAGGCGGCCACCTCGCCAACTGGCAGCGGAACATTACCAACCTCTACTCAGTCGTCTTCCTAGCTTCGAATGAGGGAGCCACAACAGTTGTACGACGTCATGAGGTTAAGACACCTGAAGATGATCTAGGAGATGAACAGGAGGCTTGGAAGGCACTTGAGATGCGACGCCGTCAGCAACGCCACCCGCCAGGAACTTTACGAGGAGCTGCCAAAAGTGAAGTTGAACCAGGCCAGAATCCTGACGACTTTCTGTACATCATGGAGACAGCTCGCGACCGTCTTCACGACATTGGAGAACACTTTTGTCCCGAACGATTCGGTGACCATATACTCAACGCCCTCACGCCTGACTACCATTTTGTGCGCAACACCAGCCTCAGGGACCAAGAGTTCGGGCTAGAGGACATTAAATCCACAATGCGCAATCTGTATGCGGACCTCCTATCACGTTCTTCAGGCTCGCCATCGATAGCAGGACGCGCGGTCGCCATGCAAACGCAGGACGACCTCAGTGGAGTGAAGTGCTACGTCTGCAGGCAGTTTGGACACCGTGAGGCGAATTTCCCCAAGTACGACCCCAACTACAACAAGACCAGAAAAAAGGGTCTTCCAAATGGTACTTATTGCGCAAAACGACGTCTCGTTCCGACGATGGGTGCAGAGGAGAAGGAAAGAAGCATCATACACAACAGCAAAAGAAACAACCCAAAGGAGGAGCCAAGTGGTGTTCAGTGCATTTGGCTACGTCTCATGCAGACGACGAGTGCCAGCTCCAAAAGAAGCGGGCCAACAACGTCAACGTCAATTTTGCCAAGCTTTTTCATCGGCAACATCAAACTGCACCAGGGGAACAGGGATTCCAAAGAGGACATCCGTTTGTCGTCATCACTGTCACACAGGACGAGAAGCCCATAGGCGAAACATAGGGCGAGGAGCTCAACATGCTGACAACATCGGAGCGCGAGTACGAAAAGGACCTCAATGGGCCCTCAATCGCGACCCTTGGGTGGTTTGGGCAAGACTCTGAAGACTCAGTTCTGATGTCAACCAGTGCCGAGGAAATTGCCAACTACGCAGAAGCAACCATCAACAACAAGTCCTTGGCAGTCTACTATGACGATACTCCCGGGCTAAGGTGGAGGTTGTCCGACTACGAAGTCCTAGAGGAATCACGCAAGATTACTACTGCAGGCGAACACCAGCTGGAAGTAAATGCTTCAGGCGCCATCACCGGTACTTTCATCGACAAAGATGGAGTGAAGCAGCAGGTCAAAATCCCGATCGTGGTCACACCCGGTCTGGGACGCAACCTCTTATCGATGCGCCAGGCTACGCTACAAGGCGCCACCAGTACGTTCGCGGCCGACGCCTCACGCATCGAGACGGACAGGTTTGCTCTTCCTCTGAACCAAGTTGCAGTAACCCGCGACATCTACTCGTTCGACATGGAAGTAGAAGCACCCGACCAAGCCTCACAGACGACAAGAATCATCACCGCGGACAACTGTCCACGCCGTATGAGACACATCAACGCCGAAAGCCTGGACCTCTTGAACAAGGCGGACATCAACAGGATGCACTTCGTCGGGGGAGTGTCGGACTGTGACGTCTTTGCAGTCGGGAAGGGTACCCAACGAGCTCACCCAAAGGAAGCCAACCTCAACGTCAACAGTGCTTTTGGACTGGTATACAACAAAGCCTGGGAAAGACGGCTCTGCGGCTACAGTCAGGAATCCAAGACCTACCGCGTTTATAAAGCAGCGACGCGAAAAGTAGCCGAGAGCAGGAACGTCCTTTTTTTTTCGAAACGCCATCGCACCTAGTTCCACCGCCGGAAGACAGCGAGTACCTCGAAACAGGCTGGAGAACCATGAACGACAACGACAAGCTCTACCACAACGAAGACATCCTGCTGGGGGGCATCCAGGACACACACATCGGGTCTGGGCCTCAACAACACCTCCGAATATACTATGGAAATCGCACAGCCCATTGGTACGGAGCCGGCCGAGATTCTTGCGCGGTTACGCGAGTTCACCAGCCGTGATCTTGGCACAGGATCGAAGGAAATTACGCCAACAACCGAACACGCAAGTCGTGGACGACAGCCTGCGGTCAACAACTCTAGTTCGTTTTTGGGGGCGGGCGCAGCGGATGCTGAAGAAGTAAGTGTTGAAGGGGCGACATCTGCAACGGAAAGAGGACTTGAACCGGCACACGAATGACAGTATCTCGCCACCTGGAAGGAACACCTGCCGTGACTCGGTCAAAAGCTTCCCACGGAAGCCTACAGGCGATGCTATCTGACAGCACTCTCCGCGAAATGCAGAAACTTGCCCTTTACATTAAAGAAGCTATGCCGGATATGCCGCATTCCATGAAAATGCCAACACACGCAGAATACGCCTACGTCACCATCAACGTGCAACTCAAACGTCGTTCGGAGGGGGAGAAAGTGGTTGTAATTTCAAACATATTCAGAGAAACCATGGGACTACCGGAGGTGACTCTTTGGAGAACAGCGTCGGACAAGGACAAGGCAAGTCTTGGACAACACCATGTCCAGGATCTCGTCCCCTCGACATGCATTGCCGCCGGGCAGAAATCAGTCGGATCGCGGTGGGTCTACAAAATCAAGGCCGACAAGACCTTCAAGGGACGGCTTATTGTTCAAGGCTGGGGGCAAGTTGCAGGAGTACACTGTGGCGGGACGTTCGCCCCTGATTGCAGAATCCAGAGAATCCGAATAGCGTATATGTTTGTTTCACGGACAACTACATCAGCAGCAACACAGCGAACACGAGAAAGAAGCCAGACACTTTCGTCCAGGGTTCGTTCTCCATGAGCGGCAAGCAGCTACTCTATTGACAGAGTAGTGGTATTTTAGCTCTTGTTTGCTGTAAATCATGTCAGTCCACATGACACGTGCAAACGTTCTGTTCGTTCGCCAATTCGAGCTTGCACACCTCAGCCACGGTCTTGACTATGACATCATATACCAAGATGGATACTACAGCTCGGAATAGGCAAGCTGCTGTGGAACAAAAAAAAATGCAGGCTAAGTGCCGGCAAGGGAGTGAAGGCTGTCCTGCCGTAGTGGGGCGAGTGCGTGGGGGTATATGGGTTAGTTGGTTTCTAGAAGGACAATAGTTACTCACTCACTAAACTAGTCGCCAGATATAATGCTGTCTATGAATATTTTTGTAAAGGACGCCGTGTATCTTTGCCACAAAGTCGGAACTCATGCACCTGGAAAAGGGCCTTGCTGTAGTTTCCGTGTCTACGGTCGTCGAGGGCACGGTGAACATAGACAACACGCGTTATCAACGGCGTCGTGAGACAAAAATACACACTTACTATGTGATGGTAGACGATATACACTACAAAGGTTCTCTTCGCTAACCGGCGCTCGCCCGCACACATTATCTAAGGTCGGGAAAATGGGAGCTTATTGTCGTACAAAATATTCGAAATGTAAGGAGGCAAAATGCAGGGAAGAATGAAGTCGCAACGCGAAGCGCCGGATGCGGTGTAAATGCTATACCACCGTTAGGGGGCAGTTTTAGGGGGGTCTTTAGGCAATTTTCGCTCTGACGGCATGAGCTACTCAACTAAGGAATCACCCAGTATACCAGAAACCTTTCCTACGCACCGGTCGTAGTAAGGGCGACGAATACAGGCGACGCAAGGCGACCCAGGTGGTATAAATTACATCGACAGCAACAGAGCAACAACTACCACACTAACGTATCTTCCATCAAAACAAAGAAGTGGACGGACCACGCGTTTTAACAAAGAAGGAAACTAAACCGTGACAATAAACGCGTACCAGGTATGTACAAGCTCATGTTTCTTGCAGCATGCAGCGGGGGCGCCTCACACGAAAATATATCGACACTCCAGTAAAAGCCGATTAGTATGCGTTCGGTGCACAACACGGGTAGTCGAAAACCAAGTGCGAATCGGTTCCCCGAAACGTGCCACTGTCTCATGATCCCCTGTGGTTACAACGCTCCGGTCGGTTTTGAAATATGGCCTTTGGGGGTGCGGTGTGTTTTTTTCCTTCATTTAGGGCGAGCTCGTCACATACTGGTGCAAAAACTACGTTATTTCCGTATAAGGAATACTTATGCGTACGTAAACAGTATAAATAACAGCCATAAAGAAAAGCGCTGGCTATAAGGCTTATACCCTATTATGGGGAACCATAGTAAGTAGGGCCGAACGAAGTTACAGTAGTTGAAGTATGGAAAATCTCTAGGTATAGTTTAAATTGTAGATCCTGTCTACTATGGTCCCCCGTAATAGTGTTTGATATCGGCAGAAGAGACCAACCAACACAGCTCGTGCGCGGGACTCAGAGACGGCTTTTCGTATATTTGCCCACCATCATGCCCATATACACGAAGGCCATTCGAAACCGCTGACTCCTTAATCGGTGCTGGTGTAGAGCATAGTTTATGGCGGACAGATACGTCCATCCATGTATCCATCCATGGTATACCCCATACACTCGTACTTGTCTACTATTGGTGCCCCAAAATATTTATCAACTGTATACCATGCGTTTTTTCCTTTCCCTGTGAAGTGCGGGCTCTATTCTGCCTGTTTTACGTGCCCCTTGACGAACTCATTCCGGGAGTATCGTTTTCTCGGCTACCGGCGGAAGCCGGAGAAATGATGGCGAAAAACTTGAAACAAAAGGCTCCTGGATATACTGGTAAAAAATCGGATATGTCCGGTAAAGGGAGGACCGTTAAAAAAATTCCAGAAGCTGTGGGTAGTGGTACTGTTTTTACTTGCCAACAACAAGGACAAGGCGTTTTGGGTGCAACACACAGCAATCGCACACCCCACCGCCGTGTCACCGCCGCAGGGGTATGGGGAATCGTACACGACCTTCCCACGGAACAAACGAAGGTACCAGAACATAGGTGATAGGTTTAAGGACGCCAAGTAATAAAAGACACTCGAATATATAATACGCATGAAACGAGCGATGACATTGATATAAACGGAGGGTCAACAAGTATGGGTGTGATCTCTTGCCGGAGCAGAAGGAGGCCCCTTCGATCCCTACCAATATAGGAGATAACGCACGACACGATGTTACAACATTACTCTGGAACATGAATCGCTGATGCCAGCAGGGTGGATTCCTTGTCGGGAAACCATCCAAGTTATATGGCGGAACAGTGATAGGGTAACACTCTCGGAGCTATTGGGCATCTCTACGGCAGCGCGACAAAGTAGAACGAGGTTGGGAAAAAACAGACCATCCCGCCCGCCCGTCGTTGGTAGCGAGGTGTGACGTCGACAACGACATCAGTTTCGTGACTGGTAACTTCACCGGGGTATCTACTCTTTACGACGATGTGCCGCGTTGATTGGCAAACAATCAACGCGGCAGTGATAACCCTGGGTGAGAGCCCCGGCTGGTGGCAGCAGGAGGCCTCATTGTTCCAAAACTGCATAAATAGAAATTCACTTACGACGCGATGTTCCAACAGGAAAGTCGGGTCTGTTTGCCAAAGGGAGGACCGTTACGTAGTTACTAGTAGCTGCCGGTGCTGGTTTTGGTTTTACTTGGTGGAGCAATGGCGCATGTAGGGGGACCCGATTTCCAACCTACTGCATGTCCTTTGCCATACATGCCCTATTGTACTTGACGAAGAGGCTATCATTCCTACCACTCCACTACTGCTGCCACTACTACTACTACTGCTACTACTACTACTACTACTACTGCTACTACTACTACTACTACTACTACTACTACTCCTACTACTACTACTCCTGCTGCTACTACTACTACTACTACTACTACTACTACTACTACTACTGCTACTACTACTACTACTACTACTACTACT
>JBBMHQ010058710.1:0-11657 GCA_037834295.1 Postelsia palmaeformis
GTACGTCTACTTCCTGATTTGGAACTATTCCAGACAGTCTGAGGCTCTAGTATACCCTTCGTCAAAAAGTATGCCTACCTTCTGATTTGGAGCTACGTCATACATTTGTGGGGTTACAGTTCGGGAAGTCGACAACACTTCGAAGTTCGTGCACATGTGCGTGGAAAAGCGAGGTTTTGAGCTGGGTACGTCTCGGAAAACAGGCGAACTCTCTGAGGATCGCACGGCCGACTCCGTCGCTTTGTGGGTGTGAAACATCTCAGATTGGCGGGAAAAGCCCAAACAAGAAACCAAAACGCGTATCAAACGGTCTAAGCCCCTCCCGCTTTTGGCAACTAGACGATATTGGTTCGAACCGCCGAACCTTTGTCAGCAAGGGTGACCACGTATCAGATAGACTATCCCACCCCTACTTGAAGGAAATAAAAAGCTAAGAAAAAAAAACTCACTGAAAGCTTTATAAAATAAATAAATAAAAAAGACCTGCCGACGCCATATTCCCAAAAGAAAAATAGAGAAAACAAAAGTCTACAGCGTTGACATGCCGTCTGTTTGAGGGACAGTGTCATCGATGCTGGGGTCGGGTGTATTGGCGCCGATGTCGATGTCGATGATGTATCGATGTCGACATACGTGGCAATTTGATACACATGATGTACGTACTACTGTAGTTGTTGCCTCAGGCCAGTAATAAAAACAAAACAAAATAAAAACTGCGTTCTTGCCACCGTCACGTGGAGTACACGATCGTGGTGGTATGAGTACCGACCGTTGGCGTGTCCGCGGAGAACGTGATGGTAGCGGTTTGACCATCACCAGTGGCGACGGTAATGGCGGTGTCCCGTGACGAGGTGACGATGGTGGTCGTCGCCGGAATGCCAGGGGTGGTGGTGGCGATGGTGTTGGGGCCGCTGACCTTGTCGGTGTCTTCCGAAACACTGTCGCCGTGGCTAATCATGTCGTCGGTGTCATGGATAACGCTGCCGTCGGCCACGATGTGGCCGTCGGTCGCATCAACTTCGTCATCATCACCGTCGTCGGTGGCGTTGAGTGTGCTACCGCCTTCATTCTCGATGTTGCGATGAAACATCTTCATGTCCCCGTCTACCGCGTCGCGGCCGCCGCCCTTCTCCTCCTCCTCCGCCTCCGCTGATCCCTCAAAAAAGAGCAGTGGCGAGAGCGAGAGCGCGTTACCGCGGGCGGCGAGTGCCGCAGGGTCCAGCTGTACCAAGCTCTGGGTGTGAGCGCAGTAGACCCAGACGCTGCTGGTGTCCCCGGCGACGTTGCCCGCGGCTGCTGATGCCTTCTCGGCCACAGCGACAGCAGCAGGCGAAGCAGAAAGGAGGTGGCCCAACATGCTGTCCGCCTCCTGGAAGCACATATCAGCCTGGCGCGTGGAAAGGAGCCGGGCCGGATTGAACTTGTCGGGCAGGGACGCCTGCATATCACACCGCAAACAAAGGCGTGAAGATGTAAAGGTGCAGGCGGTAAGAATTGGCAGTATTTCGAGCAGTGTGGCATGTTTATATTGCCTAAAGTGGCAAAATGCCCTAACACAGCGTAATACGCCGGCCGAAGATGAGAATCGAGTCGTCCGGTCCAAGTCTGGATCTTCAGAAAATATCTGAACGACTTAATCTCCGTATTTTTCACGTACGTGTCGACTAAATAGGTATTGCAAGTTTTGAGCATTTGAGGTTCGTTCGCCCGAAAACCCCTACCAAGTAAACGGCACAGAAAGGCCGATTTTGAAAACGACCCCTGGAGTTCCCGGAGGCATGCTTTATCCGAACTCTCCCTCTATGCATCAGAAGGGTTGCCCAGCGAGAACACAAAAAACGGGGGGGAAAAATGATCGCATCGGCCTAGTGTCTCGGACGCACTACCATCAAAATTACGGGGGGATACAGTTTCGAAAACAAACATGCTTGTGTAAACATAGGGGGATGCTTAAAGTTTGGGTTTATCGTGGGTTCTGGTTCCTACGACCCTCGTCAAGTAACAAAGGCACGCTTATGATGTGTAGCCTGTATGTGTGGGTCTGGCCCCACGTGCCACTCACACCGAAGCGACTGTTGAAGATTCTTGCGAACTTGTCCACCGTTTGAGAAACTGCCGCGGGTTCCGTGCGTTCCACCGAAGCCTTGACAAAGCTTTTCATGTCGACGGCCTCGCCTCCCTGCGCCAATTGTTCCAGAGGGAGACGGGACGGGGGGCGGTGGGAGGGGGGGGGGTTGCGTTTAGTGTTTTGTTGGGGTAACCTCGAGGGAAGTATGTTAGGGGAAGGCGGGTAACGCTATACATTTTTTTTCTATGCGGGGTTGTATAGGAGGGCATGTCAAAAACCCCGCCGAAAATAGTCGAGATTTAAAAAACTCTGTATTGCGGATGAATGGGTTCCTTGGTCAAGGACGGTTACTCCCTGTGGAGGACGGGTGGCGTAACATCGCCCAGGTACGCCTCCCCGCGGCAAGAGGGGTGATGCATATATGAATGCATAGCTCTTACAGTATTCCACCCCCTCCGAAATACGGGATTCTACGAAATAGGTACGCAGCACTTTTTGCCTTTTAAGGTCTTCTCAACTAAGAAAGCAACCAATGTTACTATGCTTCTGGGAGTTTTGCTACCAAGATGTTCGTTTGATACGCAGTCCTAGGCCATGAAAGGGGTTGCTCATCGGGATTGAGTGCGCATTGCTCTGCTTAAAACCCATTTTTGAGGGCGAGAAAATTGCGCTCGTCCATCCAAGCGAGAAACCCCAGAAAATATTCCGGGTCCATAGCCTACCGTATAGATAGAGCATGCGTCAAAATAGTCATACAAACAACAAAGGTAACCACCCTCAACAGACTGAAGCGGTGAATAAGCACACACCCAAAACGAGTCCCAAACAGGAGGCTGCTATAGTCGAACTGGCCCGTCGAAAGTAGACCGTTCATCTGAGAACGCCTTCGAATCTCATTGTGAACACCATGCTTGTATGACCTCAAGCATAAAACTATCATGTAGCAAGGTATTATTTTCGTGCAGCGCTCGCCAATGAGCACAGCATTTTCGTAACCCATTTATTTCACAACGCCCCTTCAAAAAAGTAATCATAATGGTCTTACGCATACGCCATTTCTTTTTCGAAGTGAGTATTTTAAAGTACACGAAAAAAAAAACACATTGTGGCGCCTTCCTTGCCTTCGCGATGTACTTGACGCTGCTGCGGCTGCCGCTGCCGCCACCGGCCAGAGAGCAGATCAGATCGAACGTCTTTCCTAGCTTGAGCTGCAGCACTTCGACCGCCTGTCGGGGAAAAACAAATCGGAAACCGGAGAAAGAAGAGCGAGGATTTTGTATTTGTCGTGTCAACAAGGGAGAGAGGGAAACGCAGGGGGGGAAACGCACGGCGGCATAACAGATGAATGTGTCATGGTCGGGTCAAGCTCCGCGAGCCAGACCGGGTAAGAGGGATCCAACGCATTGAGTGAGAATTTAGAAACTCTCTGCTCCCCCGACCCCATCCGACCTGACGCGACGCGACCCGTGAATTCTCAAAAGGGCTTCACTCGACTCGTGACCTGTGAAGAGCCACATACATGCAGACTTCAAAAACAAAGAAACAAGCGATATTCGGACTTTGGAGAAAGCCATCAGAACACGTACCAGATATCGTACCTGGTACGAACTTATAGACTCCAGCAACCGAAAAAGGCGAGATTTGGGCTTTGAAGGAAAAAATCAAAACACGTACCAGATATCGTAGCTGGTACGAACTTCGAACCTCGACGAACACGCGAACTAAAGTGTACGAACTTAGGACCTTGGCGGGCAAAGACCAAAACTGTGACATCGGCGAATGCGTGGTCGCGATACCGAAACAACTATTTGCATCGAGTATTGGAAGTGGGAAGCGCTCGAAATAAATGACAGCCGAAAAAAAACAAACTCTTTTTTATTCTTGACGCAGGGATACGTGTTCTTCACAGCGATTGCACGGTAGTAGCAGTTTTTGTATTACTGTAAGCTTTGGTCTCGAACTCTGACGTTAAACGTCCGCTGCGCTATGCGATCGGTGTCGATTACCCACGACGCGGTGTTTAGGCTATACTCACTGACCGGCGAAGTCTTCGGCAAAGGGAAACGCCGAACCATGCAAAGCCTCGGAATCTAGTCAGAAAACATAAGTTATAGCGCATAGAGGGGGACTACATTAAAATATGAGAAACACTACTATTGTCGTATCTGATATTTTATCCCCTGGATGCGATCGAAACACGTTTTTTGGCGAAGGAACATGGCAACAGCGACAAACCTCAACGCTTGCGTGCACTGACTCAAAGTCGTTTTATCTCCACTAAGTGTCTCTGCTGTATGGTGGATCCTGCCTATCGCTTCTTGATTCTTGCACCATGAACCAAAAAACGAGCTGACCCTCAAATAGCAACGGAAGAGTTTGCCTACGCCAAAAAAAACTGTTTCGGGGCTCAAACACTCCACCCTCGTCCTTAGTATATCATCTTTGTGATACGATGTGAGTTGCAACAACAACGACGAAACATATTATTCGCACCTGACGTGCGTCGGTCCAAGCACCCGTCACGACAGTGACCAGACATTCAGGCACACGTTCCAGCAGACGCTCAACCACCCAGGGCTGTCCGAGAAGCTGTGGGGTCTCTCCAGGCATGTCGTAGAGGTATTCCGGTTGGTTGGACAAAGATGCCGCAGCGTCGTAGAATAAAGCGGGGGCGAAGTTTTCCTCTACGGAAACAGGCGTGTTGCGGAAGGGGTGCTTGTGCATGTACAAGCGGCAGTCGGCCCGGGAAGTGACGTACTGGTCGTTTCCGTAGAGATCCTTCAGTGAGGAACAACCGTCCATCTGGCGGGTGGGATTGGGTGGGGTGGGGTGGGGTGTGCATGTTTGTGGAAGCAGTGACGACAGAATGGTAATTCAGCGATGGACGGGGACGCTTGGTTTTGTTTTGATGATCCAGCTCTGTCTTTATCTCTCTTTTTGCCGACGGCCACGCGCTACGGCATGCTCTACATAGCCGCTAACAACCGCGTTGAACACGGAGGTTGAGGTTGGCAAGTACACACCCACCGACCCGAACCATTCTACCGGGCATTTGTTTGAATCTTCTTTTTGTTGAAACTGTTTGCTATCCACTATATCCCGAAAGGACGTGGCCAGCTCATAAAACCGACCGTCTGGTGGAACGATGTTTTCTTGTCGCACGAAGACAAAATATGATTTTACGAACTCACCAGGGGCGTCCGAGGAAAGTCCGGCCGCGCCTCACACTTCGTGTTCGACCCATCAGCAGGGACGAACGTGTAGTACTCGTCCTCTTGACACACTGGTGGGAGCGGGTTTTCCTCCCGGCGGTCCTCATCGACGCCGCCAGACAGCAGGTGCTGCATCTGGATCATGATGTCCCTCTCATGCGCCGCCTAATCACGCATGCATGGAACAGGAGGGGTAGTGGGAGAGCAGAGCATGACATGGCGATCGTCATTGTTAGCCGGTAAGCTCCCCACGAATAGTCGGCAAATAGCCTCTGGTACTGTCGTACTATATGGTACAAAATCCCTCCCTCTCCCCTCCACCCCGAAAAGCCAATTTGTTGTATTGACGCATCGCCGACGGAGAATATTCAGTACGCTGCGAAAAACATCCGGAATCCACCCAAACTTCCCCCCCATGAAGCCGCCCGTGCAGCGATGTCTACAGGGTACCGACTCGGTAACCCTGAACAAGTTTCCCACACACCGTGTTGCCCCCCTTGATAGGTGTTACCCCCCTTGATGGGTTTATCGACGACTGCCACGATCGGGATACGTGTACCTGCTTTATCCTGAACTTTTCTCACTGACAAGGTATAGCCAACGGAGGATCTACTTAGTATCTCTGATCCAATTTCGTTCCGTATTCGATGGACATCTTCTCAAGTATTTCCTTTTGCATTGCGATAGGCCCAGGCTTAGCAGTCCGTTTTTTTTCATCGAGATCAGTTATTCGGGGGAGAGTGGTGTACAGCAGTGGAGGTCCTCAGCCTCAGAAGCAGTAGGTGCTACTGTCCCTACCATACGTCGGACACGTCTACTCACAGTACCCACTTGTCTCTCTTCTTCCTCGTCCCGCTCGAAGATGTCGTCTACGAGGGCCTCCACCCACGCGCGCTCGTCCTCAAGCTCTGCGATGTGGCGGGAGAGGAGAGCCTCGACGGCGGCGGGGAATTGGAGGTCTGAGTCCACGTGAATTGCCAGCAGCATGTGCTCGGCCTCGTACCGCGTGCGGTCGGCCGTCAAGAGGTCCGCAATCAGCGAGTCAAATCTGACTTCGTCATCGCTATACCTTTCGTCTTGGCCTGTCAGGGAGGGCGGCGACGACGGTTCGTTGCTGCGTCCTGCGTGAGAAGAGAGAAGCATACGCAACCGGGCACGAGCGGTGATGTTTACTGTTCAGACATCATGGCATAATCTCGTAGGATATCATTACGTCAAAGACCCGTATACTGCCAGATAGTGTCATCTACTGCAGGGAAGAGTTGACTCGTGCAAAGTAGGTATACCACTTGCATGCGTGATTGTATGGCGGAAAGAGATCGCTCCAAATAGCAGCTCGCTGCCCTTGACATCAAACATGTTGTGGTGTTTGCTTCCCTGAACATATTCTAATTGCGGTTACAATGATCATTATCCTACTTCATTTTTTACAAGCGTCATCCACACCACTTGAAAAAAAAGTGCAGCACAGGTTCGAAGCCTGGCTAACCCAGGATTGCAGCGGAACGACAGCAAGGGGTGAAAAAACAACACAACATAATGGAAACACGACATTCTGTAAGCAATTATGATTATTTTTCTCTCTCATCCGTAGATACACGCCGTCTAAAAAAACCCGCGGTAGTATGCATACACATGTACCAGATAAGAGTAATCAGTGTAAGTGCTGCTGAGCAACTCCAACTGTCGACCACCATGACTATCAACAAATGCACGAGTGTCATGCGCACAAAAAGAAGCAGAAACCGGATTTTGTGTGGAGACGTACGTACGCACAGTAGATACAGTAGCTCTCCAGGTCGATCGATGTATAAAGTCATAACAAAACCTCAACCCATACCAGACGATTGTGAAGCGATGTACACCGACGAGTACCGGTACCTGCTTCGCCACTGGACGCGCAGATGAAGGCGGGGTCTAGTTGGACGAGGCGCTTTTGGTGCGAGCAGTAGAACCAGCCACCCCCCCCGTAGTCGATCCCGGCACCCGCGAAAGAGTCGGAAGCAGCGGAAGCTTTGGAGACGATTGAGCCAGCATAGGAGGCGGCGGAGGTGAAAGCAGCCTCGGAGCAGGAGGAGGAGGAGGAGGGCTCGGTCGCGCACGGGTCTCGTCCTGGACGGAGCGGAATTGATCCCACCACGCGGAAGCACTCGTCTGCTCGTTGGGCATGCCCCGCGGCCGGGTTGATCCAGGCGGGGAGGATCTCCTGTATAATAGTGTGAAAAAACCAAACAGGGTTCAATACGGCGGCTAAGATAGACCACGTAGCGATTAAAATGGTCTCTGGATAAAAAACCTAAAGTCAAGCTCACCAAACAAGTAGTGATCGAAATGATCGTTGGAAAAATCTAGAGGCAAGCTTACCAAACTTTCGAACGCAGTTGTATCCTGAGCCGACTGCGACTTGCGCTCAATTGTAGAGAACAAAACCGCACACCCAGCATGTGGCCGACGGCAATGTTTTCCCGACGATAGTCCCATCGCCAGTGCCTCTAGTTTGACAACACAACGTAAGCGGAACTTTTCTCGGAGTTGGCCCCTTTGCCTCGCCTTGCCTGACCGATATTGTACCAACCTCGAACTCCTATGGCAGTGGGTTCTGTGGGGCCATATACAAAAACACCCGGCATGGAATGCTTTATGATAAAATTAAAATGACGCGTGAACCTCGGACTACTACCTCACACATTGAACGTTGACGTGAAATTAGAGCCTACTGAGGTGGGAGGCCTTGTCCCCACCTCTCTTTTTTGTTTTGAAAGCGCGAAACGAGCTTCATATTCTCGTCTGTTGTTTTATCAACATAGACCCCCGCAGGGCCCACCTTAAATAGGCTTCCGACGTATCCTGCGACGTTCTCTGCGATGCCCAGGATGCCTCGAGCCAGAGACTTCTCCACTTCCTCCAAGCCTGCCTCGAGAGTCTTCCTCTCCTGCTCCCTCCTGTCGCCGGCGGTTACGAGGTCCTCAAGCGTGAACGGTTCACTGGTCGCCTCTGCTGGACAGGCCTCGGCCACGAATTCGCCTTGGGCGTAGTCGTCGAAGTCCTCCAGGCGAACCCTGTCTCCGATGACCGTACGCTGCTGCTTCCACCGCGGCTCAAACTCGGGGCCGCTGTCCAAAAACAAGGCCGCCAGGGAGGGGTCCAGGACAGGCGCAAACGGGGGCAGCACCGACGGCGCAGGGCAGACAGCGGGTTGGCTCTCGTGGAGGTAGAGGCCTTTGCCAGACCCCGCGCCGTCGTCATTGTTGTCGTTGAAGGTGAAAAACTCGTCCAGAAACGCGTCGATGTCCGCGTCTTCATCGGTGTCCTTCTCGACCTCGACGCCGTCCTCGACGATGAGCGGCGAGAGCATGTTCGCTTCGCCGTCCGAGGCGAGCACTGTAGAGCTCATCGCCTGCACCAGGTTTCCCGTGTGTGAGCAGTAGACCCACGCCGCGTGGTCGACCATGGCCGCTGTGGACGAAGCGGGGTGCAGCCCGTCGAGAGCGCTGTCACCAACTCTAGCGAAGCACTCTGCCGCCTCGCGGGCGTCCATGTGGCGGGCCGGGTTCATACTGGTGGGGAGGAATGCCTGTATGACACAGAACGGAATAGAGGGAAGGGTCCGCGAAACAAATGACGGTTGAAAACGACAGTGAAAACGAGAGATATAGCGGTGAAAACGGCAGAAACATCGGTTGGAATCACCGGGTAAGACAGCAGTTGAAAGCGACAGAAATGACGGTGATGACAACAGAAACGTCATCTGATACCATATAAAAACGACAGTGAAAAACTGCAGAAGTATCACGCCGGCCCGTGTGGGATACTGCCCACAAAATCGATTTCCGGCCTCTTTTGCGACCGGCGCGCACCCTTGATACATACCGCTATGTCCCTGAATACAAATAAAGTATTTATTAGATATTGGTATACAAGCGGTAATTATATTTCGGGATAGATTGTTACATATTTCATCCACAATCAGGTATCAAGTACTCCTTTTCCGCCCCTCATCTCGAAGCAAATCTTCCCACGCGGGCACAAATGAAAAACCCACTCACGCCTAAGAAGTAGTCCACGGCGAGGGAGACCTTCCCCAGTCCAGATATCGGCATCGGCCCCATGCGGCTCACGGAAGCATTGACGTAGTCGGCCAAGTCGATGGCCTCACCGCTCAGCGCCAGCTTCTTCTGGAAGGACAATGGCCGCGGTGCGGGGTGGGGAGGGATAGTACCGAGGCCCGGTCTTGGCTTGTGCTATTTCGGTGTGCTATGCGTCGGCTGCAGCTACAATGTCTGTGGCGAAACATCGTACAATTAGATATCAAGAGACCTGTTATTACAAGGCGCAGGTTAGGTAGACGATTGGATAACATTTTACCAGTAGTAGCCCAAACGACTTAATCACCCCAAAGACTTCGTGAGACCTTGTTGTTTTGGGCCCGTGAAGGCCTTTTTGGGCCTCGTTATACTAGTCTTAGCGTGGGGGGCGGGATGGGGAGGGAACTTACCGCGGCCGGGTTTGGGCTCTTGCGGTTTCAGCGCGCGGTGCCTCGGCATACAATTACAATGTTTGTGTACTAAGATTGTAATACACCTGTGAATAGGCGTAGATTGGGTAGGCAATGGTGTAACCCTTCACCTGTTGCCGAACGGACCAAGGCCTTGTTATTTTCGAGCCCGTGAAGGCCTATCTGGGCCGTGAAGTGAATTTAGTCTGGAGGGCGGCCGGTTGACGGGTTCAGAGCGCGGTCTAGAAAATTAACCAAGTTTTTGTCCGTGGCGTTATCGGTGGCGGCCCCATGAAAAAAAAACTATCACGCTCTTTCTACCTACAACGCACGCGCTATGAGTACGTATGATATCATGTTCGTGTGGTGAATGGGTCGTTAGGGGCATTTCACAACGCATGGAGTACGCCAGACTCGTTCGCTCGTTTCGATGGGCGCGCTGTTGGCGATACGGAAGCACGCATTCACAGTAAGGCACTGCAAAACGCAAGCGATATTGATCATATTCAGAAGCGTGCGACGACATGACAGGGGGATTCAGTTGGGGGTAGGCATTTTTTTCCCCGAATATTTCAGCCGAGGAACTACCCAACATCGTTTGTTTTCTTGTTTTTTACAATATACCTGGTATGTTCGCTACGCGCCTAGGCATTGCGGTTGATTATCATAGAGATTATCAGGCGTGCCTTTTTCATCAAATACCCCGATTTTGTGTTATGTATATCATGCCAGGGTAAATGATAGCGACCCTCTCGTACGAAAACGGACTCTCTAAGAATTATAACCCGCGTAGAATACATGATTCGCTCAAAAATATGGGTAACCTATCACACTGGGCGTAAACATTGGGGCCGTTGGGTTATACAAACGATCCTCATATTTACGGTCAGGGTGGTACTAGTAGGTTTTAACGATCCTATTGATACAAGCACCCCTTTCTTACCTGCTTGCCGAGAAAATCTGATTTCAGGCTTCTCACGAGAGGGGGCCGAACTGTTCTGAGATACTTACACTTGAGTAGTAGAAGTCTCAAACAAATGTTGGTGCGCCTTCACCCCCGCAAGCGTCAGAAACACAAAATAATACCTACCAGTATCATAACAGTAAGAAACGGGGATGCTGCGCCAGGCTGGGTATCTTATCTCGGAAAGGGTGATATGACGGCCCCGCACGAGCCTCTTGTTTTCCTTCCGAATATAAGCCTGACTCTTCTTACTGCAAGATTTCTTAGAATGGACCGTTCTGGACGGAAACGTAAGGGCCGTTTGGGCTTGATTTTCATATAAAAACGGTCCTTGCATATCCTACCTGAGCGGTATCCTGCACACATATGGACTATTAACACCCGTAGTAATGCTGTGTAGCAAGCGAGACCGGCTACGTATGCGTTCCGGACATGTGTGACGCTGCAGAGTTGTACGAGAAAAAACAGCGCCGACACAAGCCAACCGATCTTCCGATGAGAGTGAGGATCGTTATCTTGTTCAAGATATGTGTTTTTCCGACGAGCCAAAAAGTGTGACTCATTCACAGAACACGCAGGAAATGATGGTAGGTATCGGCTTCACTGGAAAGCAACAAAAAAAAAAGGGGCAAATGCGAAAATCAGTTATGCCTGATCCGTTTGAGCCAAAACAAATCAGGTGATACTAAAACCGAGTGAAAAACGCGCGCCACGAGCGGTGTTCTGTCCACGAAAGTGAAAAAAATAAATATTGCGCCTACAGTAAAAGTATTGAGCGTGCCACATTGCCTCTAAAATCTGACTTTTGTTTTGTTTTCTGTAGGGTGTAGATGACACGGGCTCCACTTGGACCTGCAGAAAGTCACTATTAATAGGCTTCGTGCCTTTCGCCACGGCGGGGGCGTCAGGAGTGTTCAC
>JBBMHQ010058721.1:0-15713 GCA_037834295.1 Postelsia palmaeformis
CCCCCCCCCCCCCCCCCAACGACAACACGTATTGTTGTAAGTTTAGGATACGTTACGGGTACATCCCGCAAGGCCCTTTAGCGGGCGGTACTAGCGGTCCTTCAGACTGCTAAAGAAAAGACGGGAATAATGATGCCGATACTTTCTCGTTGCGCTTTGTCGTAGATCAAGGGTGCTGCCGATGCACTCCCTCCACGCGCCCGTGTGGTCTCTTTCAGAAAAACTCTAGACGGCGGGGTTTTTTTCTCTCGCGGCAGCGGCCGGCTATTTCTGTAACGTTATTCGCGTACGCTGACGAGAGGGGCTTAACTTCACGTGCGCACGATGTAGTTATTGGCTTCGCCTTAGCCCGGGGAGCACTGTTTCTTGTCCCCGCCCCTCTTCCCTCTCCGTCACTTGCCACCCGTGCGCACGGATGGACAGGCGGCGATGAAAAAGGAGGTTGACCTTGCTCGGCATCAGGCCGACACAGTTGCTGCTGCGGCAGCAAAGTGCGGCGACGACAGCAACACCCAAAAATTACCGTTCATTGCGGCGGAAGGTCAACATCTGCCTCCGCAGTCCTTATCAGGCAAACAGCCCGGCGCGACTTTAAGCGTTGCCGCTGGTGCTTCTGCTGCCGAGCTATGGCGAGCAGAGTCTGCCGGGGAAGCACTGCACTCTGCTAAACTAGAAGCTGCTTTAACTGAAGCGGAGCAGAGGTTGGCCGGAGTTAGGGTGAAAGCAGAGGCTGCCGCCGGGGAGGCTGAATATAAAATTACGGAGGTAAGAGCCGGCGGAGTTACCAGGGAGCGAAACGCGAAAGCATGGGGGGAGAGGTCAAAGGTCTGGTTAGATGGGTTATGGCTCCACGCGGGTATATCGCGGCGCCCTTGTTGTGTTGCTGACTGCTCTGCTGATGGAAAGTATTTTCGTATTTCGATGAGGTTTCTTGTGCTCGGTGTTGCGTTGACTGGAAGAACGCCGGCTGCGATGTATCTCCCATCCCCCGTTGAGTTTGACGCGGAAAGCAGAAGAGCGAAAGGCTCCCGAAGATGGGCTTGTTTTACCCAGAGGAGAATCAACAACCTTCTCCCCAAAATATCGGTGGCAATGGCGCAATGGCACGAGCGATCCGAAGTCCTACGACAAGAAGCGATCATTCACAAAAAATAAGCTTCAAGCACGGCCCCAATAGGTACATTTTTCTTCCCTCCCCTCTTCTCGCCGCGTCCTCGCGCCGCCCTCTTCCGTAAATATAAACATGCTTGCCGCCGGCCGACTAGTCCGAGCGCGATCGGGCGGAGGCGACGGCGCGACTCGTCGAGGCACTCCGAGAGCTCGCCGACGAGCGCGCGGAACACGCCGCCCGTCTCGTCTCCCTCAAGGCCGAACTCCAAGCTTCCGCCACGTTGGCCTCGACGACGAGAGCAGCGGCTGCGGTGGCCACGGCCACGGCGGCCGAAGCATTGGCCGAGGCGGCGACTCTGCGAGGTGCGATTAAGGACTGGGCGGGCAAGGCCGAAGGGCTAACGACGGCGGTGGACTCGTGGAAGCGGCGAGCCGAGGTAGCTGAAAAGCGCGCCGGACAGCTCGAGCTCGCCGCCGAGAAGGAGGAAGGCGGGCGCGAAGAAACCCGGGAAGAGGGTAGACGAGAAGCGGAGCAGAGGTGAGGTTTGGGTGTAATTATGCGGCTTGGCGTGGCAGGACACAAGTATGTAAGCGGCGCCGTGCGCGCCGATTTTCTGCTGTTCCGTTCTTTAGCGTGTGTTTAACGCGAACATCGCCGAACCCCGAAAAGTTGCAAAATAAGAAGCGATGAGAATGTAAGCCTATCCCTACGTGTAGAGCTTGCTGGAGCTCGCCAGAGTTTATTTCATTGTTTTCTATCCTCCGGTGGGTTGGTAAAAACAACGTTGAAGCTCACCGTACTTCCACGTAAAAAATACGTGTCAGGTGTCGACAGCCAGAACTTTCTGGAGCTGTACCTTGAGTTTTGTAGCGGTCGCTAGATTTATGATTTGAGCAAACTGTAGGCGGGTCAGACTCGCTAGGGTTTGCCAGAGCTTGTCGGTGCCTGTTAGATCTCGGTAGGCCCTCCAGGATTTTGCCGTGACCTCCGAGACGTGCTCGATTTTGCGAAAGCTCGTGCTAGTTAGACTGTCCGCTCCCGTTGTTTCTCTCCTGTTCGCAATGCTATCCATATCGTTTCTCGGGCACCCCTTTTACCTTTCAGAGCATGAGCCTTTTCCCGGGGACACGTCGGGCCGGTCAGCTTCAATGATGAGCAGTCGAGAGACCTTTCTGAATAATAATATCAACATTTCGAGAGAGTGCCTCCAAATAATACCACAAAGTTGCATCCAAGCAAAGGAGCTGGGGTCAAGGGCCATCATAGCCAACGGATCCACACTCAACTTATACGCGCCGCCGCTTGTGGCTTGACCCCAAACGTGCGACAGGGTTGAAGCGTTGGAGTCCGCACTGGAGAAGCTTGCTGAAACGGGCTGGGCTGCAGAGGGGCTTTCCAAGGAGCAGCTGGAGGTCACCCAAGAGGTACGACCTGTCGCGCTACTGCAGCAGCAGCAGCTAAGGCGTGTTCTTCCCTCATTCTTCGCTCGCTGTTTGAGGAGAAATTTTCGCCTACCGGGCAGTGCGTCTTGCGCCCGGCTGTAAGTACTGCGGTGGCAACGGCAGAGCCCCCTCCCGCTGGTATCGCACGTTCTCGGAGGTTCCAGAATATAATGTCAAACTCAACGGGGCCCTTAATACCGAGGAGGGACGGGAGGTGTTGGCGTGTCGTTCAGTACACACGCTTGGGGCCCTGCTAATGGGGACAAGCGTGCATGATGTTTCGGCCGGGCCCTTCGACCTGCAGAGCGACCGGAGTTCCCCTCGCTGTCGTACTTGTTTAGGTAGTGGGTCTTCCACGGTGCTGCCTTTGTTTGGTGTTTGGGTCTTCTACGGTGCTGACCGTTGCAAAGCTTTCACGTTGCCCGTTTTGTGTGTGGGTGTTCGTATCGCCGATGTTTCGACGTGTGGCTCGCTTGCTTGCGGATTTCGAGACGTGAGCGATGAAGCAGCAGCTTGCGCTTGCGCTTGCTCGTGCATCGCAGAGCTTTTACTTCCTCTTTCGCTCGCACATATCCCGCCGACCCGTACGACCTTGACGAGCCTTGACGGCATCGCCTTGAGCACGATGTGCGGGTGAAGGAAACATACTTCGAAGTATCACTTCGTGCCATAGCTGCCTTTCCCGTGGCACTGTCGCAAGCGTACGCCTTCTGCCCGCTCTCTCCAGTATGTTTTCGGTCTGTCTGAATGTGTCGAAAAAGGGGCCGACAACTTACAGCCCGAGTTTTTTCGTGGCAGCCTACTCGTGCGAGGAAACAAATTGCACCGTGCGCTGATCAGCCAGTCGATGACGACCCGCGACAAGAGCTGGCCTGTGTTGTGGTGCCGCAGACCTTGCGCGCGCCAATACACTGGCACAGAAAGAAAAAACACATGCGTTTTCGTTGTCATTTAGTATTTTTCTACTTATGTTCTCTTTGTGCATCTCTCTCTACCTCTCGTCGATTTTGGTTCGATTATCTGTCTTCCTCACTACGTCCCAAATTTTTGAAACCTCGATCCATCGCCCACGGGATCCCACCGAAGCAGATCTCCATGGAACGCGACGACCTCGTGGAGGAGAACGAAAAGTGTGCCGCGAGACTCGACCAGCTCACCGCCGCGCTGCAGGACCAGCGCGAAGAGAAGTATCGTCTGGCGAACCAGGTACGACCAAGTTTAGCGTTGAAGAGCGACACCGTACATCGTCTCGTCAGTTCCTTCACCCTCCCGCCCACACACGCACCCCCTTCCGATCATCTTCCCTCCTGTCTTCGCCTTGGCCTCACGACGCGACACAGCGCCTTTTTGTATCCCGAGAACGTGCCCTGTGCTATGGTGTTGTTTCACCCACCAATCTAAAGCGGGATGGTTTGCAGTTCGGTTGTTTGATTATTTCCTGTGAAACCCCCCCCCCCCTAGGTGTTCCGTCTCGGCATTGTAGGGATGCGAGGTTCTATGGTCATACGACTACGGCCATACATGATAATGAGTACACCCCCTCCCCCCCCCCCCAAGCAATGTCTGCCGGGTCGGTGGAAACCCGACATACTCCGCCCCCGCATTGTAGGGATGCCAGGGTCTGTGGTCATACCATTACGGCCATGCGTGACGTCGATCGAGTACACCCCCGCATCTCCCCCCCTTATCGCTGATGAGTCGCCCCCCCTCGTCGCGCACACTCGCGCCAAACAGTTATTGGACCGCGAACGAGGGCTTGAAGCATTGCGCGCGCAAGCGGACATCGAGAGGGTAAAGGTCGCGCGATTGCAAGAAGAGGTGAGGAAACGGACACGCTGGTGTGTATAGTGTTTGGGCGGTGTTTTCCTGCTGGATGTATGGGCGGGAGAAACTAAGGACGACGCAGAGGGGGGAACGCCAGCTACGTGAAGGACTAGAAGTGAAAAAGCTGAGAGGGTGTCAGCGTATCGATGTGTGCATGATCACCTCGCGTCACTGGCTGTTGTGCCCCCGGTGCTGTCCGTCCTCCAACACCATCACCATTCAGGGAGAGGCGGTACGTTTACGCGTAGTTGGCTGCGTCGATATGCTAGTTTATGGACAATTGGCCTTCAAACTACGAGTGGAGGTCGGCCACCCCACAATCTGCGGGGAGATTGACTGAACAAAACCAGAAGGAGGAAACCAAGAGTGTGATATTTTTACCGTCAACTACGGCAGGACTTTGATGCCAAAAGTAAAAGGTAAACACCGACGGAACTCGCGCACCCGCACTTCATCCGCCGATAGCCTGAGTGGTCCTTTATTCCGCTTCCCCTGCTGCGAGCGTGCTGCCTTCCTTTTTCTCCCCACCCACCACAAAAAAACGGCCGTCCCTGTTTTTTGTTGTCTCGAGTCCGGCGCACACCGTTCGTTCCCTGTGTTTTTGAGTAGGACCAAGCACGGAGGAAAAGGACTGGGAGGGGGGGGTACTTATACCCATGCACGGCCGAAGTTGTGTGACCATAGGAGGGGGGGGCGTGGGGTGTACTCGGTATCACGTATGGCCGTGGTCGTATGACTATAGACCCCCGCATCCCTACAATGCCGGGACGGAACACGTCGGGCGGGATAAGATAGATCTAAGTTGGGGATTAAGTTGTTGCGGGGGGGGGGAGGGGGCGCTTAAGTCTCGGAGGGGGTTACCTCATGTTTTTTATCTATTAATAGCGGCTGCACCACCTCCCCTCGTGGCGTGAGTTGTTCGCGCCTCTCCGCTTACCTGCTTATTTGCCTTTTTTTCTTCTGGCTCAATTGTTTCTACGGCAAGGCCAGGAAGGCTCAAGGCGTCTGCCGGGAGATGGCCGACCGCCTCTTGGAGCTCCAGGCCACACAGGTGTGTTTTTGACTACGGTAGTGAGGGAGCGGGTAGGGCGGGTGTTAGAGGAGGTGAGTCTTTTGCGACTTGTTGTTGCGTGCGAGTCGGCCATCGAAGTGCGTTTTTGTAGGAAGACGTGCCCGGCATTCAGTCGGTCGAAACGAGCGTTGTGCGCGTGTTCAGCTCGAGAACCCGCCACACTCGTTCTTACCTAGACGGTGGTGGTGCCCCCTGTGTGTGCTCGTCCGTCCACCCCACGATGTACCCGTCTTATCTCGCAAGCGAAAACTCAACGCGTTTAGATTTTCGGTTAGCGAAGGCTCGCCTTCGTTTTTGTCCTTGCCCTCGCAATGACGGCTAATCGCTGCCCTAGCATCGTTTTGGTGGTTGTGCGGCGAAGGCGCAGAAAAAAACAAACGCCAGCGCGACAAACATTACGACCGGCCCGCAATTCCCACACCCCTTGCCTCGGCGGCATCACACAGTACGGGCACAGTGCCCCAAGTACCTACACCCTATTGAAAGGATGCAGTGCTGAAGTGCGTTATCCTCGAATCCTTGACACGGGGTATGTCCTTGATTTGCACTGCGGCTATGAAGGATTTTTTGCTGATGGAGAAGACCCAGGGGAAAACGCTTGGTTATTTAGTTATCGCGCGCGTATACACCTTTTGTTTCTTTAACGGACAAGCGATGAAAGCAAACCAAGGCTCGCGCCTTGGTGGGGAGAGGGAACCTGGCCTTCGTTTGCGGCCTAGATCTAAAACTCGACGAAAACAGGGCGAGGATAAGAGGCCAAGGTCCAGGGATTTAAGCAAACACGAAAGCCCACCTACTTGGGGGTGGCTGACTACAACAAAATTTCTGACCACCTTTACAGGGCAAAACGCCAAATTCACACAACGTTGCGGACACGCCAGATGCCAGTACTCGCGAAACGACAGCATAAAACACTCATAAACCTGACACTGAAACGCACGACACACCCATTCACAGGAGGAGCTCCGAGCGACCCGAGATAGGCTGGCTGACGCCTCGCGCGAGCTGAAAATTCTCCGCCGGTTGAGGGATCAATCCAGCGGCGCGCTGGACGAAGCGCGCCGCCTCCGGGAGCGGCTGGGTCGCGCAGAGAATGTAAGCGCCGAGACGTCGACGAGAGCCGCGGCGGCGGAGGTACTCGCCGAAGAAGAAGGGTAAGCCGACTGTACGTTTTTGAGTTATCCCTACGGTTCGGTGGTGTGCTGCGTGGGAACAGAGCGGACGGACAATAATTAATGTGCGGTTGGTCAGCGGCACGTGCGTTTCGTCAGACGTACCAGGCGGGGCAGCGGAGGGGGGGCGGGGTACTGGTGGCCATACATGGCCTCAGGGTTGTAGTTTTTGCGGGGCCTGGCGTAAGGTGCCATGCGGATAAAGTTGTGCGTGGTAAACGAGGTGGTGTGTTGGGGGCATGGGCATTATGGAGGTAACGGGTGAAATACTGGTCGCGTCGTTGATCTCGCAGCGAATCGCGAGGGAAACAGCAGGATACTGAGATGCGAAAAAGCTGTACATTTTGTCGTATTGGTGTCGAGAATCGATGAAGCGCATCGAACGGCTATAGATGGCGATCATCGATTGTCGTAATTGACGGCGATGAGGCGACAAAACCCTGGAGGCTTGACTTATATCGCGGGGCTTTCGTCTGGCGCGATGAACCCAGCGTAGGGCAACACGAGCGTCATTGCCTTGAGGACGTGTGGTGTCACTTCGTTGACGATGCACCTGATGAGGTTGGATACGTTTCATCGTGGTGATACTGAAATTGTATCTACACTTCTGTATACAGTAACCCCCTCTACATGTTACCGTGCCCCTCTGGCGCGTACTTCCTGCCTGTTGCGTTCGATGTTGCGGTGTTGGCCCAGCCGCCGGGCAAGGCATCTGGAAGCCAGGGTGGACGCTCTTCAGCGCCAGCTTGACGAGGTGAGGCAGCCTTTGTGGAGGTTTCAAGTCTGCTCACAACTGTATCGTGCTTCAAGAGGAGAGCTTGCAGTGACGCCCTACTGCTGCTGCTGCTCGTTGCGGATAAGGTGTATCGGAGCGGCTGGTTGACCGACACCGCCTATGATAGATGTAACTTGTCGACAGTCGAGCAGCTTTTCGATACCAAATGTTTCGCTACCAAGAAGTTGGCGTGGCGTGGCAACTAAACTGCCCGCGACACCGATATCATTTTACAGGTGATGAATTGTCCGCTTCGTGCGAGTTTGGCCCAGGGCGTACGTTTACGAAGGCGTGCTGTCGTAGCCCACCAGACATCTCACTGTCTCTCTTAGAACGGCCGTGTTATATATTTCCAGCACGGTACAGTTTGAAAAAAACTCCGAACCCCAAACCCAAAGTATTTTCATCTTACTGCCTAAATATGAGCTTTAAGTGCGTGTCTTTGAAGACGGCCTCGGATGCGCTGCAACGGAAGCGATGCGAGCTGCTCGTGTCCTACTGCAGCTCCCGTCGCCTCATACCGGTGCAAGTAGAAAGTGCTCGTGATTTATTTTTTGTGGTTTTTTCTTGTTACAATGTAGTTGAGGGGATATATCTCCGTCGGGTGTCGTTCAGTTTTCTTGTAGCGGAAATCGTTTCGCTGTTGAGGCCTCCCGAATATAGAGCTCTACATATTCTTGACGGAATAGCCGTGGCATGCACACATGCTCCAGCCACGGGCAATGACAGTTTTTCGTTTAGTTCCTGTGAATGAACTGTTACTCGTTTTTGGGCTCTTTGCGCCGAAGTTAATCTCACACGAAACTTAACCTCTTCCGCTCTAAAAACTAAAACATTAGCCTCTTTTTCAGCTCCTGAGGTCAGGATGCGATGTTTTCGATCGGGTGTGCCACCACCTCCAGTACCCTTTTTTTCCCTTGTCACGCTGGTTCCGTTCGGCCCCCATCACCGACCGCCTAGAGAGCGCGAGGGTTTCCTACGTATGCCCTATATGTGCTGTTTCAACCTCTTTAAGGTCCAGAAATGGCAAGAACCAAAACAATGACGCCTTTTGGTGTTATCAACGCGTTCACGAGCAGCGTACGCGCCTAGCGGCATGGGTGGGATAACACGTTGCGCCCTTGCCGTACAACTCCTTGTACTATAACTCGGACACCGACCATTGTATCATCCCTTAATGACGCAGTGGTCGCTGCGGTAATCGTCACTTTTTGCCGCCAATTGTTCCCTGTGAAGTTCCGACGAGGGTTGATAGGCCAGCGGTGAACACCCACGATCGCTCCACCACTGGTAGTTCCTGCCCTGTACGACCACAGATCGCTTGGATGCGTGATTTGACAAGGACATTCGGTCGGTGCTGGTCTATTGGCCTAAACCACTAGCCGTTGGAGTAGCACATTTTTCATCGATCGCCCGCCGATTAGGAGGGCACGACGCCGACTTCCCGCTGCCCTCTCGAGTCCTGTCCTGGTTTCATTCGTGACCCCTTGTTGGCGTTCCTTTTGCCTAGTGCTATCTATTTGTCCCCCGCGCTCTCCTAAACCCGTCGTTTTTTTCGCCACGGAGGTTGCAACCCCTCAACCCACCCCCCCCCCGCGATGTGGGTGATTACTTTCTTTGGCAGCCCCTTCCACCGCTTATTGATTTTGGCACCTTTTCGGCGCTACGTACAGTGATGATATTGCCCTTGTTTCTTGTGTAACACGTTTCTTTGGTAAAAACGGTTTCTCTGACGATGGCACGCTTTGGCGAAAGGTTCCCGACGACTTGCTGGTAGCCCACGCCGAGAAAAGAGTCCTGCGGGGGGCGTTGGACGAAGCGGGCCGACAGGCAGCAGACGTTGAGGTGAGGCCCTGACAGGAATGGGTGATATGGTATGAAATGGGATGGGGTGGGATGGGATGATATGGGATAGGATGGGATGGGATGGGATTAGATTGGGTGGAATAAAATGTCGTGCGTACCTGGTAGGTTGTAAGGGGCGAAGAGGGGCAGGGATGGGACGCCGTACTAAAGTGTCGAACGCATTACTAAAGTGTCGAACGGAATGCTGGTGAGGAGGGGCAGGGATGGGGCGCCGTACTAAGGTGACGAACGTAATGTTCGACAAGTATCGGGAAAGGATGGGGTGGGCTGCTAACGCATATCGCGAGCTGATTTTTCAGAGCCGGCTTTTTGTCAAATGGTGTGAGGTCTCTCTGATGGTGTGTCGATTCGCGGTCTTTGAGTCGGGTTATGATAGAACAGCAGCGACCGAGATCGAGTTGGCTGGGTCAGGTAGCCGCGCCCTGAAAAGGAACGCCTATTGCTGCGCCATGTTCGAGTTGTTTTACAATCGTCCTCGTCGTACTGGCCCTCTACCAAATATACATAAACAACAACTACTCGGCGTCCGGCATGCCTTCTCGCGTGCTCTAAGCGTTTCCCGTTTCCTGCATTTCCACGCACTCCTTCGCACGGGCTGGTCGATATCAGCGTATCGGCATTGTCCCTGCAGCGCCCAGCGCCCTGTTCGATGCAGCACCTCCCTAATGAATTAGGATGCAGGAAATACGCGAGATGTGCAGGGTAGCTTATACTGTGTTCCCCTTGCCCGTACCCTCAGGTTTCGACCGCAGCTGAGCTGCGACGGCGCGATGCCGACATCCGAACCTTTGCGGCGGCCGCCACGTTGCAGCAGGAGCGGTGCGGTGAGCGCCTACGTGAGCAAGCGCTTACGATCCACCAGCTCACTCTGCAGGGGTTCTCCACCGATGCGCAGGCCAAACTGCAAGCAGCAGCAGCGTCTCCAGTGGTATCAGAAAGACGGGCCGCGAGAACGCGAGCACGAACGACGATGGAGGGAAAGAGCAGCGGGGGTGATTGTGACTGCCCTGCGACGAGCGCAATAGTTAAGACAACACAGGCAGCGTCGGTGACGGTTGGGGACAGGGTGCTCCCTGCCCCCCGTAGGGGCCATGACGATGATGAAGATGTACGCAGGGCTAGACGACGAAACGCCCGGAGTGCTCCTTTCGGAAAATCGCGCACCGAATTCGATTCGCAAGCCGTCGTGAGTCACGACGCTCCACGAGGCAGATGTGGCCTCCGTAATGACTGCAACGATACAAGTAGTAGCTGGGATGGGGGGGGTGGGAAGGGGGCGTGGGATGGGTACTCCTTCGACTCCGAATTTCCCGCGCAGGTGTCCAAGGCGGCCAAGGGGGAAGACGATAGATGGGGGCGTAGTGCACCGGGTAGCTGGCGATCACGAGGCTCAGACGAAGGGGAACGCAGGTGTCTGTCCCGGCCAGGGCCGGGCTTCCGAGAGGCTGGTGCAGGCGGGGGGAAGGCTGTCAGTGGGGGGCGCGTCAGCAAGAGCGCGAGTCCGCCACTGCCTCGAGGGCATCCACCACGATTGTTCAGACGGGAGTTTTAGCTCAATGTCTGTGAGATTGAGACAGTTCGGCACGATGACGTTGCAAAGATTATCTTATTTTGGTTCTTCTGGCAGTGCACTGCGGCCTCTTTTTTATAAAAGAAGATTCCCCGGAATAAAACACAGCTAGGATGTGACATGCCCCACTGCAAATAATGTGCTCCTGAATAACCCCAAGATGCCTTTTAGCAGCTGTACGTGCGGCGATTTCGAGCTCCAATTGTCTACCCCACGCTTGGCAACACTTGATCCCATGCACAAGTCGCTACACACGGTACGGCGCTCGATATTGAATAGGCCCGGTACTTACTACAGTGTTTATTGGGTACCAGGTACCTGTCGATGCTGAAACGCAAGCGCCGGACGCGACCCTCCCCAGAAGCGAATCAGCATTCAGTTGTTTTACTTTTTATGGATCTACATAAAGAGTAGTTCAACTCCAACAGCTCGCTGAATCTCTTTGTCAGTCTCTACATCTCCACATATTAGTAACAGTAGCCGCTAGCGTAGAGGCCCCGCCGCTAGGTGAAATGCCTCTCTTGGCAAAGCCACTGCCAAATTGCTCGTAGGGAGCAGTTCTACCCTCAACAAACACTAGCATTTACCGAAATATATACTCAACACCTGCGTATGTGTGTCAACTGGAGCTCATACTCGACAAGTGATGTGCGGTGGATATCAATGAAGGCTGCACGTTCTGCGCCGAAGCTACGTGCTGCCTGTGGCCGAGGATCGAGGACATACTCTCGATTTTTCTTCGGCGTGTTGCCTTCTGCAGTCGGTTCAAACCGAGTCGAAGTCTTCACCCTCCGAAACATGATCGGTGGTCCGAGGCTATTCGACTATGCGAAGTGAAGATTCCGACTCATCACGTCGGTCCGTGTTATATTTAAAGAAACATATGTTTCTGTTGTAACATCGCGTTGTAGGTCAAATCGTACATAGCTTGGGATCAATGACGCCTCCTGCTACGATCAGCCGGACAATCTCACCCAGGGTTCATACTCCCACGTAGATTGTCTGGCAATCAACGTGGCACCTCGTCGCAGAGAGTAGGTACCCCGGTAAAATAAACACTGACAAAACTGATGTTATACACCTCGCTATCAACGATGGGCGAGCGGGGTGGTTTTTTCTCCTAGCCTCTTTCTACTTTGCCGTGCTGTTGTAGAGCTGCGATATCGCTCACGGAGTTATACTCAATATCTGTCTCCTAGTACAACAATAAGCGTTCCCGGAAAGGGATCCACAGTGATGGCGTTATCTCTTTACTGTTCCATATTTAAGGTGTTGTAACATCGCGTCGTAGTAATTCGTAATATAGTCTGGGAACAATGAGACCTCTCTGCTGCGGCTTGAGATCACACCCATACTTGATGCCCCTCCTCTTATCTCAATGTCGTCGCTCGTTTGACTCGCACCATTTTCGCGGGTTCCTCCTCTTCCTTGTTGCCCCCAAACTTTCAGCCTAGCCGAATAGGGGTTTTGCTACCATTGGTCGTCTTGTGGGAACGTCGTGCACGTTTTTCCAAACCCCCCCGACAGTGATGAGGCGCTTGGATATGCGTGCCGTGTGAGGCATCCGATATCGCCTACCTGGTTGTCGGTTTCTTCGACGTACTACCTAGTGCGGTTCAACCCGGGTCGCCGTTTTCATCTTCCTGAAGTATGATCGGTGGTCCGAGGCCAATGGACCATGAGGAGTGGAGAATACGACTCATCGCGTCGATTGGTTTTATTTTTAAAGAAACGTTTGTTACTCTCTGAGGTGTGTCGTCGCCAAATTTCCGGTGAATGTATGCGCTGGATTGGCAGGCACATGCCGGTACTCTTACAGCTTTTTAAGTATCTCTATTCCCTGCCAGCACCTAGAATGCAAACCACAAGCACGGCTACTGTAGCTCTTGTATGCAAAGCCTCTGAAATACGATTTCCTCTCAGCCTCTGGTGCGTGTCTGACAGGTGTTCGTGTGGTTCGAACTTCCGATGGATGGCGTTTCGGTGGTAAAAGATGAAACCGTTATTTCCGGGAGTTCCCAAAATTGAGGACGCGCTAATTTTTATTTGCCGTTTTTTTTTTGCTTTTTTCGTCTCTCTGTCTTGTTTTTCCCCTGTTCGAGTCCACTCCACCTTTGTACGGACAGGCACACTTTGTAGTAGCCCTAAACGCCGAAGGCACACAGTAATATCGCCCCAAAGAGCTACGCAATGCCTCAGCAAACCGGGCGGGCGACGGGTGCCAAGAAGGGCGGGAATACCCGCAAGATTCAAGTCCCCCGTGGAGGCTTGCAGCCCGGCTCAAAATATGAGAAATTTGCTGGAACCACCCCTTCTCTGGTGCCCGCCCGCGCCGCCACGGACCGTTCTCGCATGAGCAAAGTAGTCCAACCCGGGGGCATCTTGGAGCATCCCACGGCGAGCATGAAGACATCCGAGCAAAAGCAGCAGGATCCTTGCGAGGAAGATCCGTCGGCTCTGAACGAGAGTGAGTCGTGGGTGTTCGTATCTTGAGTCGCGGCGCCTTTCAAGCGCTCTCGGTTTCTCCCCACAGCTCTCTCATCATGTCGTATGTTACTGATAGCATTTATTTACAGCCCCCACCCGTAGATATTCATTCCATCCGTGTTCGGCCGTCCGGCTCAGCAGCCGTGCGCGCCGGGCTTGGTTTGTGAGGCCTCAGGAGCGCGAAGGTTTTGTAGCAGGTACATCGAGTATCGACGAATTGCATCTTCCTCTTGTCTTCGGTTGGCGCCTCGCGGCAGAAGATTTGCAGCAAAGGGGTGTTTTTCTTATACGGTGCACCAAAGGCAGCACCGGCACCAGGTATTTTGTAAATTGATGCCAGGTACATGTTGTTTTTGTCTAGTCCGTTATTTTTTACCTGCCGTTCTCCGGCCATACTGGTACATTAGTCCGCAGCAGTGCCTGTGTAGTACGAACCTGGGATCTACTGCTGTATTGTGATGCCGTCATGCGTGTGCTCTATCCCTGTGAGCCGATCGTTCTGCCCACATAGGGGAGCTGGGAGCAGGGAGGGACTGTTGTGGGCCGCATGCCTTCGTATAGCAGAAGGTGTTTCTTGCTTGTGCTGCCGTGTCGGCCTCAAAATTGCCCTGCATCTGTGCGTGGAGAGAAGAAAGATACGTATGGATACGAGTACCCCCTTTTCCGATATATGACATGATACGTACCGCACATACATACCAGGTACGTACAGCAGTATACGTATACGTACCCGTCGTACCCGTTGGAAAACATCATGTGTACCAAGAACAACCTGGTTGTTCCACGATCCATTGCTGGCAGATAAAATCGACTGTGGGTCGTTTTGTATTGGACCTGTGGTGTTTGTTTTTATCAGTGTAGTCGAGTGTTCCTGGTGTGGGTACATTGGGCAGTTCAGTTGAAGAACTGTGCGAGGCAGGAGGGGCAAGCGTTCTTCTCCCTCCTTGATTTTTTGTCTGTTCACCAAATATAGGCGCACGGCAGTATTAGCTACGGGGAACAAAAGCAAAACGGAATTACTGTAGTACGTATGCGCTATTGTTTTTTGTTGGTGGATCCTGTAGGAGCTCCCGTGGGATCCCGGAGGCTCTCGTGGATGTATCATGAGATGACCAAGGGATCTCACCGAGGCATCCCACGGCATCCCGCCAGTGGGATCCAGTAGTAGGAGCTCGTGTGGGATCCCACGGACTACCGTGGGTGTATCATGGGATAATCACGAGATTTCACCACGGGATCCCGCGGGATACCGTGGGATACCGTGGGATGCCAGGTGAGATCCATTTTTTCTTGCGGGATCCAACGGAGTCCCATACACTTCCTCGTGTTCCCAACTGGCGTCCCGTGGGATCCCACAGAATCTACCTCCATGGGACTTCCCGCGGGAATTCCCGTAGGACCTCCCACGATAAATCCCACATGATTCCACGGTAGCTCCCGCGAGATTTATTTCCACGGGGCTTCTCACGGCAATTCTCACGGCAGTTCCCGTGGAACCCCATGATATATGTTTTGAATCCCTTGATAATCAACCACATATATGTTTGTATAACTTTAACGCGTAGTCCCAACTGATACCACAATATCGTCTGGATGGTCGCGGGTTCCCTGGTGATTAGTCCTCAAATATAGATGAGGGTTCCAGTGTGATCCCATGACTTGTTTATCTCGTTACCAAGAGTTACCATGAGTTCCCGTGACTTGCTGCGCCATCCCGCGATACTCCCGCGCGACCTAGCCTGTCCTGCTTTGTTGTTCCCACGAGTTCCCACGAGTCTCCATGAGTTTCTGCGTGATCCCGTGAGTTCTCGCTGGAATCTCAACCCGAGCGCTGACCTCATCGCACCCCACGGAATCTCATAGGCTCCCACGGAGGTTTCCCGCTGCAATTTGCGCGTGGACTCCCATGGGACATTCCGCGAGGTCCCATGTGGGATCCCAGGGTACCGCGGCATCCCGCGAGACCCGACCTGAGATTTCGTCGGAAGTCGCGGGATCCCACGTGGGAAGCGGCGGGACCTCGCTCAAAAGCCCAACAATGTCAATCAGCGGCAGCATCTCGTAGCATCCCGCATTATCTTATGGGACTCCCTACGGGAACCCGCCCAGAATCCCAAATAATGGCGATAATTTGCTCAAGTATGCCAAACATTGTTTCGCCACCTGCACTTGGTAATGCTCCTATTACGGGGGGCCATAATGAACAAGATCTACGGTACACACAAAAACCTGTATATTTCCCTATTTTTTACCAACAATATTTGGCCCTGTTTACTTTGTATTGTTTTTTTTTGTTTTTTTTTTGTCCATCTCATTGATTATCTTCGCCCTTCTTCTCTCTCTCCCTCTTCAGTCGTAACTCAGATCCGGGGTCACTAAGTAGGCTCTTCTCCC
>JBBMHQ010058732.1:0-15712 GCA_037834295.1 Postelsia palmaeformis
AACTCGATAGGCACATAATTTGGCTCTGAACGCCAAATATCGCCTTTTTTCTGAGTTTTATATAATAACTCTCTTGGGGGACATTCTTGAGTCAGACTGTTGTGTGCAAGTGTTGCGAGTTAGGGGATCCGGCCAGTTAGGGGATCCCTTTGCCTTGGGGAATCCATTCGCCTTAGGGGATCCCCTCGTATCTTCGGGGATCCTACCGTATCTTAGGGGATCCCCTCGTATCTCAGGGGATCCCGCCATATCTTAGGGGACCCCGTCAATTTTTAGGGGATCCCCCCGTATCTTAGGGGATACCACCGTATCTTAGGGGATCCCACCGCATCTTAGGGGATCCCCTCGTATCTTAGGGGATCCCCTTGGTTCTTAGAGGATCCCTTCAATTCTTAGGGGATTCGCTCGTACCTTAGGGGATACCCCCGTATCTTAGGGGATCCCACCGTTTCTTAGGGGTTCCCCTCGTATCTTAGGGGATCCCACCGTATCTCAGGGTATCCCACCGTATCTTGGGGGATCCCTTCAATTCTTAGGGGATCCCCTACAGGCTTAGGGAGTCCTCACAATGTGTGTGTTTGTATGCAACAGGGATCCCCTAAGGCAAAAGGGATCCCCAAATATCATTTGAGTGATATTTATTGTAATACCACAATTTGATATTGGAAATCCGCACAAATAATAGGCTGCAAAATCAAGCCGTCAAACCATGTTGTTGAAGTGGTATTAAGTCAAGACGCGAGGCGATGTCCCCAGAACCTGGGGATCCCCTACTACTACGAAGGGATCCCCTAAGAAGGCAAAATGGATCCCTAACTCCATCTGACTGAGTGATATTATAGTATCACAATTTGATATTGGGAATTCACACAAATAATAGACAGCTAAATCAAGCCGTCAAACCATGCTGAAAGGGATCCCCTAACTGGCCGGATCCCCTAACTCGCAACACGTCGCTGCTGTGTACCTCGCGAGGTTTTACACTGTTATATTCCCAAGAAATCAGTACCTTCGTTCGTACAGCAGTCGAAGACATGTTGAACCAGGATCGTAACAGATGACCGATCTACATCTTGTCTTCAAGGTCGTCATCTGCATAACATCACCGGTCTTGCGTGACACGAGGCGAAGTGACCGTGGGTTGGTAGTACCTCTTCCCGCATGCAGCAACAGGACCTGAACCAGTTGCCTTAAACAAGACATTTCTGGTGAATATTTTTCCGTCGGGCGGCCTCCGAGATCGACGGCGACTGAAACAATCCAGGCACGGTATACATTTCTCCTCGCGCAACGGCTCCGCCCCCGCGGAACAGATTGGTATCTGAAGTATGAGGACGTCGTCTAGATTCCCTGGCACTACCCGATACAAAGGAGAATAAGCCTGGCGTGATTCTCTGTAGAGGTCGATCGCTCGTCACCGCACGCCCGATGGCCCAAACCCGATTTGTTTTTTTCAAGGAACGCTGCCATTGTGTGCTGCGTGAGGTCGGTTGGTGTCGATACTGCTGCTTTCTTAGATATGTCACAAACAAAATACAGCACTCAACTTAATGTTTGCGTTATACCCACACGGCAGTCACGGAGGTGGGGATTTCCGGAAACAGCTTTTATCCGCGTAAGCTACCTCTGCCGGTGGGCTTAGCGTCTACTTTATTACCCCGTTGGCCATTTGTGCTAGTTGGTGGGTGCTGCGTGAATCATGTGGGCTCGCGCGGCTTAAATAAAGGATCAGCGGCTCATTCTCAAAAGGCTGGAAGACGCTGCGTTTCATACGTTTCTCACTTGGTTTTGTAAATCCAGTTGAAGAACATATTCGTTTCATTTTGAAGACTTTCATACAAGCTTCCTTGTATCGTTATTTTCAGTGGGGAGGTTCTGCCTGAGAGAAAGGTGGGATCTCAGGGCAGATTGGGGTAGTCGATGGCAAGCATGACAGTTGACGACAATCTCGATAATTGGCGGGTGGAAGAACAGCACCAAAAAAGCGGCGCGCCAGTTATCTCATAGGTTGGGCTGGAAAGGAGCGCCAAAGCGAAAATACATGCAGCGCGACCAGGACAACACGGCCTCGACCTAGCGACGAAGTGACGAGTGACAAGTGACGAGTTGACAGTTGCCGAGTCATGCTGAGACCGGTATCATCCCATTCCGAAGATTATTAATAACTTATATATATGCTTGAGGGCATCGAGCTATGCCTCAAGTGTGCCTGCCGTTCATAATACGTCTGGGTGCGAGACGTAGTAACTACTGTAGGTTGGAAGTCAAAGAAATGTTGCCTCAAACTCGTTTTGAATTAAAAGAGCGGCAGAGGACACGTCACGCAAGAGAAGACACACCCTATCCGCTTCATTTGGCAACGACAAGCCATCACGCGTCTTGTGTTTGTCAGTAGCGGGTCTGCTGCCATTGAGAATCGTCATCAATGTGCCATGACCTCTCATGACCCAACGATCTCTTTTCACCCCACAGCACAGGAAGTCCTACAAGCTTGACGAAGAACTTTCAGACGAACTGCATGGGGAGAAAAGCCGGCGAACCTTCAGGCGTTTTAAACTACAGGGCCTGGTAGCTTGATATATGATCTGGGGTGAGAAGTGGGCTGTCGAAAACTCAGCAATCGCTTGCCCCAGAGCACAGCAAATCCATACCGGTAGACCTCAAGGACGCGTTTTGAACCCATTAAACCTGTCAGGCCACAAAACACCGATGTCTACATGTCCCACCCGCCTGGTGTGGTGGTGGAGGTATGCGTAGTAAAAACACGCCGCTGCTAACTTTGAACAGGTATAGGTAGTTTGTGTGATCAGCAGTGGTGTCGGGTGGTTCCTCATGAGACATCAGTCTCTTCTGTTCCACACCACAACTGATCAGCAAAACTCGAAGCAGCATTGATAAAACCACCAAGCTGTCCAGAGGACAACATGCAAGGTAAACAAACCCTGTACGCTTGCTTTGGCGAAGATGTGTGTGTGCGTGTGAAGCTGCTGATATTTAGCAGTGGGGGGCAAGAGAGCTGCCACATTTGTTTGGGTTGTCTGCGGGTATAGTCCCTGTCGCTACGACTATAATATCTTGGTCACTCCGAGTGCAAATCAGACGCCTTGCCAAACAGGTTTTATCGTATGTACGTAACCACGATATATAGCTTGAAAAACTTTGAGCTATCAATCGACATTCGTACGTGACATGCTCACATCTCGAGCGATGATGAGTTGTTTTCGCAGAAATTCATGAGATTATTTTCGAATTTAGTTATGATTAGCGCACCACGTAGTTGCATTGATCCCCTTTGATCATACGAGAGCCCGCACACATGCCTTGAAAACCAGAGGCGTTCGTGATTGCACATACGATCGATGACTTGAGCCCTCACATCTGTCTCCGAAGTAAAGACTACACGATATTCTTGAGGAACCTGTGCATATTCGAGACCCCGACTGGAGTTCGTCACCGAGTTTGTCGAGTGGAGCCTTCAGATTTCCCAGGCAGCGTCGGGTAGCATATGTGAGTCTACCTCGGAGGGTGGTTGTTTCTAGTAATATTTTTGTCTTTTATCTTCAGTTTTAAATGTCAAACAAATATTGGCATTGTGCAAGTACCATACTATTACGGCGCAACTGAAGCGCGTGCACGCATACATTGTAGCGCCGCATAAGCTCGAGGAAGTATGTTTT
Source organism: Postelsia palmaeformis (assembly GCA_037834295.1). Classification (NCBI taxonomy): domain Eukaryota; class Phaeophyceae; order Laminariales; family Laminariaceae; genus Postelsia; species Postelsia palmaeformis. The sequence goes on from JBBMHQ010058732.1 coordinate 3,678, forward strand.
CAAAAAAACATTGTTTCACGGGGAACGGCCCAATATAGCGACTACAGTAGCTACTGAGCATGCACCTGTGGCTTTGTTGGATTGGGAGTTGTCAGTCACGGCATGCAGCCACGCCAAGTAGTACTCCTGTAATCGATACAGCGAAAGACTGCAGTGAAGCAAAGGGAACAAGAAGAACACCTTCGACGAACTGTCAGGTTTAGAGGACAGACAAACTAAAGTCAGAGAGCTATTGGATGTTCGGCACGACAAGAATATATATAGTTTTAGGCTGGTCCATTTTTCTGGAACTTCGATGCATTCTTTGTGCAACGGCGGCATTCAAGCGCCACGTGCAAAGGACCTAACGTACATGGAATGTGCCAGAATCTACTCCACTTGGACTACCAGAAACGCGTCACTCATTGAATTATACTGGCATATACAGTGTTTCCTGCGGCTGAGTAAGAATCATAAATAAACCTACCCCAGGAAGTCAACCGTGCCACAGGAGCGTAGTCATGTTCGTAGGTGGTTCACGCATGAGAAGGACTTTGGCTGCAGGGCCCGAATCTTCACTTTTTAATGTTGAGATTTCGCCCCGACACCACGTGGGGGTCTGGAAGCACGAGAGTTCAACTTGTTTGCTTAAATGGGAGCGTGAAGAACGTGTTGGGCGTGATCATTATGTTAACAAACTGGCGCTGAGATCTTTACGAAACAACTGTGATGCGCCGTCACCCAAGCACTGAAACAAGTATACGGGTGTCTCGGTTTGGGTTTTCGGGTAAATATAGTGTGCGGATAGAATACGAGTACGTCCAAATCGCAGTACGGTGCATTGCACATATATCCAAGTGATCGTCATGGACAACGATGCTGAGAACGTTGTTGGAAAGTTTCCAGATCTTTGTACCGAGCATAACAGGGAACAGTTCGGACAGCGGTAAGATACATCCGCCCGCAGCATGGGCATTACCCCGAAAGTTCGGACAAAGATGAAACCTACCTCGATCACTCCACTCCACTCCTGATCTCTCCTCTCTACTTCCTTACTTCCCTCGACACAGTCCTCTTCTTCTCGTCTACCCTTGATCCCTGAAGCAACACATTATTCCCATTATGGCCACACAACCACCATTTCCATACAGTTCATTTCTTCTTCCTTGCGAGTGGTCTTCACAGACACTCCGGTGCCACCTCTGCCATCTTTTCACAGAGACAGAGCCTCGATACATGCCTCAATATATCATCATGAGAATGCAACACAGGTGGCGTCAGATTTTGTTCCTCCCAGAAGGAGTATATTTGCTGCATCAAGCAATGCAGAACCCGGAGTACGCGCGATCGGCGTGTCACTCACAACTTGCAAACCTGAAGTTCAACGAATCGGGGCACTCACAGCTGATGAGTTATCGCATGTGAGCCTATGCCTACGCGTCAAAACTCAACTTGTCGTTGTGAAGGCCCGGTGGTAGGGGTCAGACTTACTCACAGAACGCTCGCACTATCTTGGGGTATAGTAACACCCCACGCCGTTACTCGTGAAAGCTGTCATGCTCAGGTAGGCCACTATTATCGGATGCGATGCGCTTTGCGTTGTTGGCGATAGCCGTGTTACGGGGATTTGGAGCTAAGAGAAACGCAACTGAGCCAAAGGTTGGCCGAACGTTGTTCTATAACCAAACTGATCTAGACGTCGTCGGAAGCCATTTGTTGGGGTTTGGAGAAGGGCCTGTGTTTTGTTTGTGACGCCGAGGGCTGGGAGGAAAACAACTCCATGATTGAACGCGTGCACGGGGATATTCAAACCATCACCCGCCGTGCTAGCAGCACCCGAACCAAACTCTCTGAGAACTTGATAGATTCCCTTTTCATTGAATAGGGGACGCCAGGGGCGTTTGGAGAACGATGCTTTTTGCGAAAGGCCAGCATAGCGAAATTGAATGGTTGATATCACGAGGGGAGAGATACATACGAATTCGGGGTGATGTCCCGACTGGTGGGCGAGGGAGGGGTTCTGAGAATGGGTCACGCCCATGGAAAAAATTCCGCGGGTGAACCATCAGTGTAGTTTTCACATGCCCTTTCACGAAACTGACCGTGCCTCCTTTACCTATCGAGCGTACTTCGCTCGATCTGGCTCGCTGCTCAGGCCTTGCAAGCCATAGGTTTGGGGCTTGGTATCCAGACTGACCTAGACTCGCTAGACCTTGTTGTCGATATAAGGGGATAGTCGAGTTGATTATCCGACTGGGTTCAAGCCCCGCGAAGGTTTCTACGGTCTCCGTTGTTCGTACTCTAGGTTGTAGAACTCGTTCGAGATTTATTTTTGCTCAGCGATTTGCGCCAGAAAACTCTCTACGTTCAGACCGCCCATACCTAGCACGATAGAGATGTATACCACTCCCGTAACGTCCCACGCTCACCTCCGGCTATCTATTTTGCCGCTTACAAGGCACCCTATACTAGGGAATTCTCGTTCAATCCAATTTCCCTTCCCTGCCACCCGGCGATGTGATCCATCGGCTTATACTCCCCCCAAACACCTCCGAAATATTACCCGTGGGCTTCATTCAGAGAATGTACTGAGTTCACAGTCAATACTCGAACAGGTGCAAGTACTCAATCACATTCTCGCAAAAAGGACACGCCCCAATGGATCAGCGACGCGAAACCACCTTTCGATACTCTTCAGTGTCACCTTCTGAGGCCTCCGCTCGGCCCATAAACGAACCCCATGACCGAATTACGTCCCCGGCTTGGGATTTCTCCTCTTTTTCTGCGCTTTCCTCCCGCCAAAGCATGTTTGGCCTCCGAAAAGCGCGTTGAGATGGATAGCGCTCCTCTACCACGCTCCCCGCCCGCTTTGAAACATAGAATATTCCGACTGCCTCTGCTATCACAGCAGTGACCATAATGACATGCCCTGCTACAAAAACCCCAGCGAATACCTGTTGACTGTCATCCGACTCCTGTGAGACATCCACCCTCAGCAGCAATACGTCGAACATGCTGAAAAATATTATGATATGTCCTGTTCGCGACAACCACGTATCAGACACTGATTCGTAAGGAGACAGTACCTCCGACACCACGAAAAAGAAAAAAGAGTTCAGGATCGTTATCGCGATCTGCGCCGTGTCATTGGGGTAGATAAAGACGACGACCCCAGCCAGAACTATTCGTCGCCCGCACTCGATGATCTCATAGTAAAAACAGCTGGACCGATACGGTGCCCACAGACTGGCGATCGACTTAGCTTTCACCTTGTCGCCCCAGGGTTCCGACAATACCTGGCGGTACTGATACAGCAGCACCAGGAATAGCAAGGGGATGCCAACGGGATAGACCACGATCATGAACCCGGCATAGACTTGGAGGGCCCTGTGCTTTGCGTCCGTGCACATGATTCGGTAATCCGCTCGGAGATACTCATAGCCATCGTCGAGAGAGTCGCACGCGAACATTCGGAAAACAGTCGATGAAACTGACGAATAAACAAAAAACAACAGGAGCAGCACCGCAGTTAGGTGCTTGCTACGAATCTTCTCCCGTACACTGTTGTCGGACCCGACGTTCCTGCGTAGAGCTATCGCGTACGTCATCACCAGTAACACAAGTACCAATAAAGGCCAGAGAGTTCCCACCAGAAGCCGGTCGTGGAAGTCGATGTCCGACCAGAGGCACCCGGCGGAAAGGAGTAACCCGATATCGAGGTTGATGACGTTGAGACCGCTCAAGAAGGTCTGATACACACCAGGATAGGTGATGTTAGCCACAGAAGCAAACTGCGGAGAAGGTAAGCAGATGTCAAGGCGGAGGTTACAAATGCATTAGCAAAGTGGACGTTTGACGACCGTTGCTCAGTTCACGACAAAATTATGCTTTCTTTCCGACAACATTCGTTTTCGTCAAGTGAGAGACGAACAAAAAAACAGGGTGCTTCTATCTCGTTTTTTCAACGTAGCGTGTGATTCAAATAGTTCTACAGTTTCCAGAGCCAAACAATCCCATCGAGCACAATTCATCGTTTTCTCCAGGGTGGCTAATAGTACGTCTTACCTGGGTTAGAATCTGCCAGACGATAATGATGCTTTTGAATGCCTGAAGGGGAATCCGACGAAGTAACCCCTGGCGGGTGCAGGTGGCCGTCCTCTCTTCGAGGTTCGTGGACACCAAGTACTCCGAGAAGACCACCGTGGCACAGACAGCGATAATTCCGGCGAAAACTGTCATCGCCAGTAGCCACTGACGTCTTGACGAGGAGCACCGCGTACATGTAGTAGACAGAGATGATGAGTATCCACTCTCACACACAGAGCAGTCTTCAGTGGGCGCGCACACACAAAAAGAGATAGTCGGGCGATAAGGTCACAAGTTTCAGAGCAGTGCAACGGTTGACAGCAGCGTAGGCCGGAACAATATTGTTTACTGGCGTGAAATACTTACATGCTCCAGTGTAGCCGTCGTGGCAGAACGTATCTGTCCCTGTCCGTCCACCTCCACATGCTTGCGGGTTATAGCAGGCCAGGATGATGTCACTGTCGTTGCTCGTGCGCCAGTACCCTCCATGAATACTCAGAGTTTCCAGGGTGTTGCCAGATTTGTTGGCAGAGGTGTGTACCGGTGCCATCGAACAAACGGGCGCCAAAGAGATTTCACCCATGGTGCAATTCTGGCAATCGTCCCACGTAGGACACCCAACACATACACTGTCATATCGTGCAGTACCGGAGGGCTCCTAGAGGTAGAGGGCACCGGGGGAGCATGGGAGTATCATATTAGCGATGTAATCTGTAGTTTTGGTTTTTTTCTCGCAAACAGATGACCGACGTTCGGCACCCAGCATGAAATGTTCGTACATAGATATGCAGCCATCAATTTCCAACAGGTTATCCCCCCAGCGCTTCACATGTTTCGAATCTTGCTTGGCTGATGTGGAGATGGTCATGGCATGTCGAATAGCTTAACTCTCTGGTGTTTGGACTCGACTGCGGGCTTTACTTGTTTAGTTTGACATTTTGATGTTCGAATCGAAGGTGTGTGTTTCGAATGATGACGTTCGGGACTACTCGGATGGATATACATACTTTTGCCTGTATAACGGAAAGCAAATCCAGAAGCGTGGCACACCTGACTCGTAGTCAAGAAATCTCCTTCCTCACAGAAGAATATATTTCCGTCGAAGGAGCAGTCAGTTATTTCCACCGATCCGACGGCAGCAATCGCGAGGCCACTACTGGATGCCATGTTGGAAATGAAAGAACAACCGCGAAGGGATGTTTTGCCGACCAGCCGTAAAGCTCCCCCCATGTCTGGTTTGAGAGGGCCGGGAATTAAGGAATGGTCAGGTTGGGTCTATACACTATTCATATTAAACGTACTGCATGTTTGACACGTTACAAGGAAGGGGGTTTGGCCAATCATTGAGAACCTCAGTTTTGGTTTACCGTGAAACTGGTGTGGTAAAATGCGTGCAAAGCTCGGCCACTGCTTATTTGCTCACCCACCCGCGGAATTGTTCTCGAAACGGCAGGAAATAATATCCTCTTGTCCGAACGCACTCTCCAACGCTCCTCCAGTTTCGGCTGCTGTGTTGTCGATGAAGGTACATCCCGAAAACTTAGTTGGCGCGGAGGTCTGAGTCTCGTTGTCATTTCCAGTACCAAACGTTGCGACAGCACCCCCGATGCCTGCTGAGTTTGAATGAAATATTACCCCCTCGTAATGCTGACCTTGTCGATTGCAGGAAGAAAACGCCGCGCCTCCGTTCAAGAGGGCGGAGTTTCCCGTGAAAATCGTTTCTCCTGAAATGTTGACGTAGGACCCATCCGACGACCCGAACCCGTACACGCCCAAAGCTCCACCGTTCCCAGCTAACGCGCTGTTGTTTCGGAATGTGGTCGTACCTTGACATTGCACATGTGATTCGACTATGACGTACACCGCTCCTCCATCCAAGTAAGCTTCGTTATCGGCGAACGTGGTGTTCCCAGTCCAGAAAACGTCAGACTCCCAAATCAAAAGGGCTCCCCCCCTGTTGGCAGCGTTATTGGTGAATATCGTTTCCCCGGCCCAAGATGCTCGAGAGTTAGTGAAGATGTCGAGACCCCCACCCCGCAACAACGCCGTATTCTGATCAAACGTGGTCGAGCCGCTCCAGGCGCCGGTAGAATTCTCGTAGATAAGCAAGCCGCCCCCATCACGAGCGTCGTTGTTGAAGAACGTTGTGTTGCCTGTCCACGAAACACTTGCATTATAGCTCACAAATATCCCGCCTCCCCAATAAGGGACATGATTGTTCCTGAAAGATGTCTCACCACTCCACGACATAGTCGAGTTGAGGCGAATCATTACTGCTCCTCCCGACCCACCGGCAGTATTGTTGACAAAAACCGTCTTGCCGTTCCACAACAATGACGATGAAAGTTCTGCCATGATTGCACCTCCGTAGTCTCCTACGGCGACGTTATCGCTAAAATCGGTTTCGGTGTCTTCCCAGGCAACTGAGGACATGCTAACGAATATCGCACCGCCACGACCGGCTGTGTTCGCGGTGAATAGAGTCGTTGATTTCCTCCAAGATACCTCCGAAGATTCGTTGACAAATACTGCTCCTCCCCGAAAGTGTGCAGAGTTGTAGACGAAGACCGTCTCGCCAGCCCACGAAACCGACGAAGCGCTTTCCGCCATGAGTGCACCTCCGCCGTCCGCCGCGTGGTTATTGCTAAATATAGTGTTCCCACCATTCCAAATAGCGGTGGATGCATTTGCGTAGATCGCACCTCCGTACGAAGCGTCGTTTGACGTGAACGTAGTGTTACCGCTCCACGACACGTTTGATTCCCTAATATAGACTGCACCTCCTCCATAAACCGCAGAGTTGTTCGTGAAGGCCGTCATACCATTCCACGATATGTGCGACGAGGCTTCTGCCATGATTGCACCTCCATAGGTTACGAAAGCATGATTGTTGTTGAAGGTGGTGAACTCGGTATCCCAAGTGACTGACGACAACTTGGCGCATATCGCTCCTCCAAGCCACGCCGTGTTCGACTGGAATTGCGTGGAGCTGCTCCAATGTAAACCCGAAGCCTCGCTCACGTATACTGCGCCGCCCTCGAATTCTGCCGAATTGCCAAGAAATACCGTATTGCCAGCCCAAGAAACCGATGACGACCCCACCGTCATGACGGCACCACCGTAGTATGTTGCGTTGTTATAGCTAAACAGCGTATTCTCGCCGTCCCAAACCACGGTGGATGCATTCGCGTGAATGGCACCTCCATTCAAAGCCGTGTTCGATGTAAACGTCATGTTGCCGTCGAACAAAACCCGAGCCTTATCCACAGCCTGAACTGCCCCCCCGGCATCCGCGTGGCCGTTTGCGAGGACAATATTCGCGAGATACAAGGAGGATTCGCCGTCGACAGCAAACAGCTGTGTCTCGAAGTTACCATCGGCCATCGCACCCGTGGTAGCTCCAGTGATATTGAGGGAAGTGCCTCCCGTGATATAGAATGTTTCTGAAACAACCACATCCCCAAACCACTCTACAGTGAATGCACCACTCGAACAATTGAGCAGACTCGCGAGAGTAGCTGCATCGTCAGTGCTCGAAATAGTCCGCGTCTCGGTTTCAGGAGGGCATGGTGTAAGCTCCTGGCTCAGTGCCAATGATGGAAGAGTAAGCAGACAGGCAACCCCCAGAGAGCCAACCAGCGGGCACCTGACCAAATTCAGCGCATCCCATGGCAGTGCACGTAGTTCAACAGTGCATCGAGGTTCACCACGCACACCCGGTTGAGGCAGTGGTGAGGAACACGCCACATAAAATGATCAAATCCCCGGAAAGCAGGTAATGAACCAGCGGCAAGAAGAAACATCAATTTCAGCGTGGGGTCCTCCAAAAATTGCTCCTCTCAGCTACAGTATGGTGAAACCGCAAAGGGACAACCCGCAATGTGAGAGGCAAGTATGGTTCTCAGGATACTGTGTATGGTCGCTGGGGATCCTCGAGTGAATTGTTCTTCAGTAAGTGTTCTAATTCCAACAACAGAGTTTGATTATACAACATTTTTGGATATACACGTCGGCCTTGGGATCTATCGTCTAGGTACGCATACACGAATCTTCAACTACCCGCGGTCGGTGGAGCTGTATTTGACCTCCCCGAAGAAGGGGCCTGCCAATGAATAACTACAAATCAAGTATCGACCAACGGCTGTACATACACAAGGTTCGTTACTGTTGATCGGCGTGGGGAGAAAACCTTCGTCGTACAAGGCATCATGAACGACCCTGGGGCGGTGTCTACAGTTCACAAACGATTCAGACTTGGGCGCGGGGATATATATATGTATATATATTTATGTATATGACCAAAATACATCACCCCACTCACCTTGACCTCGAGGAGCGAGAAAAGCGATGAGACATCATTCCAGTGGCAGAAATGTATGGCCCTAAGGAGAACACGATTCAGGCGGAATGAAGGTGCCGGGGATGGGGGCCACCATAATGGGTATATCACGCATCTAACGCTCGAGTGGGCACCCAGTCGGCATGAGTCGGCTGGACTGCGATATCCATCGTCAGCGAACTCAGAGAAAGAGTGCGGATATCAAGAGTACAATTTTCGCTCCTCTTAAAGGACTGATCCGGTTCGCAAGAGAAGGGTAGGGCATGAGGCTCTCGCCTCGTCTATCAGGGGGTCGGCGGGTTCGTGCCGTGACAATCGCTTCTCCGGGCACCCAACTGGGAACGAAAATCGTGATGAGTAGGGCAACGGCGGTGCTTCGTACCATAGCGGATCGTTCGGGATTCGCGTGTTAACTAGAGTAACGAGGACACTTTCGTGTTTTCCTGGTGCGCTGGAACGCGGATATGTGTGAAAACCAAGAACAAGCTTTGGGTTCTGGTAGCATAAGCCCTATCAAATCAAGCAAGGGAGTACTGATATTCGCTCATCAGTGAGTATCAGACACACCCCGCAAGCGCTCGTTTAAAGCATTTCCGATACACGACCACAATTCGCACATCGTTTACGACTAGTGTCATTGGAGTAGGGTATGGAAGACATTCTGGCAGTGAAGCTGGATTCTTGTGAAAGGATGTGTGCCATTCAATCGTGTCTAAAGTTTCATACAACCAGAAAAGGCTGCGGAATGGTCTGCCAATCGGCAGTCACCTCACGTTCGCGTATACACAACTCGGCAGCACGGTCGATGTAACGTGTATTACCCATGCTACTGCTGTCGTAGCTGTACCGAATAGAAGTCGACATTTGCGCCTATACTCGAAGCAGCGGCATAATTCAGCTTCTTACAACAAAGCCCTCGTGGTATATGTCATATTGAAGGGTACAAGATACAATAACTGTATGAACAAGCCAAGACACAAAACGATACCTCGGGTAAAGTGAGGAGAACGACCAGGAGATTCAACAATTTTTTGTCCACCGTCCGTGCTGCCGATCAAAAACATTGAAGCAGTCAACCATGCCCAATATCCGGTTTGTCATCGATCGCGCACTGTATAACATACTACGCTGCTACGTCAGCAATTGAATTTCCCGACAATCCGCGCTCCTGCTCGTACCTCCTCTGGCCCCGACACATCGACAACGTTTACCAGAGTGCCCCCAATTATAGAATGAAACGTAAAGAAACTCCTTCTTTGTACTCCCTGAAGTGACTGGAAAAAACGAGTCTTATTTGAACGGGTCGAGCTTTCTAGGACATGAAAACGATTTGGGCTCGAGTTCTGTACAGTTTCATGTTCGCTCCCACCTTTGCCAATGATTGGTCTACTTCTTCTATAATATCACCGATTATGTCAGGAAGGAACAATCAGGTCAACCTTTTTGACATCTTCGACACGGGGGTATTATACAGCAAGCAGTCGCTGAGACACCAAAATGAAGGCTAGACGTCGCCGCCGCAGCACCGCCGCAACCACCACTGCTGCTACACTCTATGTACGGGCGTACCTTGCTTCCGCCTTCTGAACATAATATTCATTCGATGTTGCTGTGCTTCATGATGCCGCCAGGAACTATTTCATTTTCGATTCAGAGTAACTAGTTGTGTTCAATTTTTGTGTGACTCGGATAGAACTGCTCGTTTGGCTCGAACACAGCTAACACATCACAGTTGACATCAGACCTCTTTTCCAAGTTTGACGGAACTGATGTAAGCTTTTTGTTCAGAAATATTCTGTATTTACTACCCATCGCTACTCCAATACTTTTTTTCCCCACGTACTTCTGTAGTTTTCTATCCGTTTACCTGCTCTCCCCTGCACTCTCGTTTTCTCTTCCGGTGACAAAAGAACATATAATCGAGCTTCTTATATCCGTGGCGATAGCGTCCCAATTCTGATGCACTACGTATATACTTATTTTTCCGTGTTATGTTTGTGGCATTCCTGTTCTTTGCTGCTATGCGTGGGAGTACACACATTATTACTACTGCCAGTGCTGCTACCACCACTCTGGCCATTTCTACTATCAACAAGAGCGGCATAGGGCCACCCAAAATGCAACCGACCAACCGAGCGACGGCAAGTGACGAGGGTAGTTTAAGGCCGCTCAACTGACTACGAAGCGACTAGATAAAGCGTGAGCGCGACCGACCGAGCGACCGATCGACCGACCGGGTAAACGAACAAATCGACGGAGGGCGGCGGACGACAACGAACGGCGCGACTGATCGAGCGATAACAAGCGACACGGCGCTCCTGCCGCTGTGTGGTGACTATTGGAATACGTACGTACAATAGCACACTGCTGCTGCTATTGTTGTGAGAAACCTACATGTAGACGTACCAGGTACGTATACATGTAGGCGTACTTTTGCTAACTGTTCTCTGCGTACGAGCACCTTTCGGCAAAACAGCTAGTGCTCAAACACATGAAGCCCAGCCCGACACATAAATCGAGGTCTCAGTGCGATCCGTCCTGTCTGGAGCGCGTGACGGGTGCACGAAGTTGTTTCTCCGGCGTGAGAAGATGAGACGATTTCCCTGGTTTTGGTGTGACAGGCTTTATTTTGTACGTACGTATCGATCGGTGACAAATATTGTCTGTTTTCTCCCATTTCATGGGTCGACTGACTGGACAATTGTTGTGTTATTAATAGTGCACAAAGCACGGGCCACCGCCCACAAAGCAATAGCAGCAGTGCACAAAGCTTGCTTACCTCCAGCTTCCTACAGCACCACAACCCTGCTGCCCTGTAGCAGCAGCAGTAGCAGCAGCAGTGGGGGCACCTTACGCGTGTAGATGATCGTACTGCAACTGCGGCTATCAAAGTTTATTTCGAGATTTCGATCCATCACTTGACCACGCCACGGCCACATAATCATCACATCTCCCTCCGCTGCTTCTTCTGCGTATATTGCTGTGTGTGTTCCAACATTCAACACTGCCCCTCCAGCTGTACTCAGCACAGTGCGCCAAGAGCAGCAGCAGCTTCTGCGCCAACAAGCAGTAATACAAAAACCACTCAACATGCCCGGTACACCTCGAGTACGACATTTTTCAGGCCCATGTTCGGCACAAAACACTTCCAGGTGGTTCCACGAGTGACGTTGGAGCTACTTACTTTCGCTGGGGACTACTCCAGTACTTAAATCACTGCAATATTTCGTAATATATATGTTCTGCGAATACTCAGTATCTCGAAGTTATGTATACTGCGGGTATTGCCTGTACTCCAAGTGTTTCGTGTTTCGGTACTGCGGGTACAAACTTGCCTGTTCTCTCGGGGTTCGGTATTACTTATACTCTTATTCCTCCCAGTATTTAGGCCTTCTCAGTCCTCGCAAAGTTTTAGCGCCAGTACTCCAATACTCTCATCGCTCGGACTTCCATTTGTTCTCGAGCATTCATCAAGAAAACATAGTTTTGGGGGAATATACACGTATACCAGGTATGTTGTACATACATAACCGGTCGCCCCGGTAGACTAGTGTTCAGCTTCAAAGACCATTGGTATTGGTACCCAAGTTCAAATCCCACCGTGGTGAGACTTTTTTTGAAAAAATAAAAA
>JBBMHQ010058743.1:0-15709 GCA_037834295.1 Postelsia palmaeformis
TCACCACGGTGGGATTTGAACTTGGGTACCAATACCAGTGGTCTTTGAAGCTGACCACTAGTCTACCGGGGCGACCGAACTTGTTTGTTTTAATTTGATACCATGTACGCGTACGTAACACCAATCAACAACGAACATTTCCATATACGCGATTCAGCACGATAACCTCAACAGTGCACCATAAACAATTTCCCGCTTGTAGCACTTGTCGTATACTGGTATTAGATAGTCCGTCCCGTGCTCCTTTTTTATACAGCAGTAGTATTATAAGTACACCACCAGTACTCTGAATGTGCTACTTTTTTTACATTGTTATGTATTGTTGGCACTTGTCGAAGAAAAACTCGCGCTTTGGTCTTCCGTGAGTTTCATGTAGATGTCGCAACGCCCCAATCACCATAACGGAGTTGGGCGTCTTGCTGTAGACAGGGTGAATGCACGTATACATGACTCTCCAGCAGTCGCTACCTTTAGCAAAGCCACTTACTTGTGGGACCTCATAATTTATCCCACACTCTAGTAATTCCAAGTGTTTTGTCGCAAAAATTCCACACACACCCGACAGAAGATCATCGATTCCCACTTCACTATCTACCGCACTTGTTTTAGGCAGACATTGTCCCGGACTGTAGAATCTAGCTTATTCATCTCGCCGGATGGGAGCCGTTACCCCGCATGGTCTAGGACGTGTTTCCTACGTTGGGTCTATATTGCTGTACAGAAGATCCTCCTGCACAATATTTCACAGCGGTAGGCCAGCATTGAATTAGGATGATCTGCTGCTGTAGATCGTTATCTGTCCAGGGTGTGAACAGTTCAAAAACTGAATGGGTGTGCTTGTGAATGCTATAGTGTCATGTCACAGGCTCTTGGTCGCTCGCTTTTGTGAGAAGGGCACTCTTTGGGAATCTTTGCGTTGATACGAGCAAGGTCCCAAGTGTTTTTGTGGCTCGCTTCGGCGATAAACCAGTTATCGGGAGTCGTTTGTTGGTACCAGCAAATGTTGGTCCAGAACACGGGTTCGAATCTTACCTCGAGATTTTTTTTGACAGAAACGCTTACGCGTGCGATCCCTGATAAGACCTATCTCCCTGGTTCCCCAGGTACTGAAACGATGCGGGTAGGTCAGGGTATGGCCGTATGTGGTGCCGACGCCCCAGAGACCCCGCCGTTCAAAGAGGGGAGGGGTGTTGTAAGGATTACCCTGGGTTGGGTAATTGTTCGAACTTCTACCCCTATACCTCAATACGTGGTAGATAACACCTTCACACAAACTCACAGTGTTTTCGTGGCTCTCTCTGGTCGATAAATCAGTGCTCGGGAGTTCGTTTGTTGGCTTGGTCGTTTTCGTATGGTTTTTTTCGCCTCCTCAGTCGGCGGCGACGTCACGAAGAAATCCCTAACAAAGCTGGGTAAGAACGTCACGGTGTGACCGTCTTATTGTGAAGAGAACCGACGGTCAAGACGAACTCCAGCGGAGTAGCCCACATAAACGCAGCTTTTGAACGCCCCGATGCCCGTCTACAATGTGCGTGACGGTGAGCGCACGAAACCAATCTAAGAGTTCGGCAAATTACCGTGCAGTGTGTGGTATATTTATTCCTCTAGGAGGGGACAAGAAAATCGGGATCTACTACTGACACGATGTTGCAGCTACAGTAGTGTATGACGTGCGATACAAGTATTATCCCTAGTGGTGTGCGCTACGATGTGCATCGTGCCGTGAAGTTTGCTTCTTACTAAACGCCTGGTGGTTCGCAGCTATTGTGCGTCACAATGAACCGTCGATGTTTCGAAAGGATCAACATGCCCTATATTGGTTGTCTGCGGGATTTCAAGCGGATCTTGTTGCACGTTAACATTAACCCTGTTTCCTAAAAGCTGCACATTTCCGATTCGATTTCGCCCTCTCATGCCCCTGTTAAATGAAAATCATCGTTCTCTCAGGAGGATGCCTACCCCAAGGGCCCTTCCGTGATGTTCTACAAGATGTTCCTGGATGAGGTTGTGCGTTCCGAACTTTCCGACTACGACGCTCTCGCTATCATGGAATGGGACGTGCTAGTGGCCACCGACAATTCTTTCGAGGAGCTGTACCACGCCGCCTTCCGAGGCAACGAAGACTTCTGGGTGAAGGGCAGCAACCTCGAAGGCACCAACTTCCATTCCAGCGCCATGGTGTCTGAGATGTGGCACGTTCTTGGCCACATCAACGGAAACGCCATCTACAACAACAACGATCCCGCGTTCGTGGAGTACGTCGACTACACCCGCACCCGCTGGTCCTACACCTACCCGTACGACGTGGCGCTTTGGCTTACGATTTCGGACTTCCCGTACAGCTGGCCGCTCTACCAGCGGTACTCTAACAAATTCGTCACCACCAACCTGGTGAGAGGACGACAGGAACACGTGGAGATAAGAGCGAAAAATGGTACCTCGTATCTGGCCATTTTCTAACATAAGTGCTTCCACCACACATACAATGTTGTTGGCTACAGTAGGTTGGACACAATTGAAGACTGACGGCTGGTATTTTCGTTCGAGAACGTATTTTCATCCGACTCGCGCCTCTTCTCACTGTCCCGGTGACTGCCAACTCCCAGATTGCGTACGTTGGCCACGACCACGTGGATCACTCCACCGTGTCCGATGCCATCGCCGGCAAGACCCTGTTCATTCACGGCAGCAGCGTCGACGAGGGAAACATCGCGTCGATCAAAGCCACAAAGCCTGACAGGAAAAAGCACAACAAAACGTCGAAGAAACACAAAACGGTCGAGACGAGCCGAGCACGTCAGCGTCATCGTCGGCAGCGCAGACTGCAGAAGTGGAGGGACGACCAACGGTGGAAAACGAAGGCCAAGTGGCAAGGAGATGCCGACAACGATGTCCTTCCCAGGTTTGTCTCAAGCGACTTGCAGGGGGCATTCGTACGGTCACGTAACCCGGTGATTGGGGATACTTCAATCACTGCTGCTTTGCCTCGGCTTTGGCCAGGTGGCGGCGCCGTTGCGTGTAAGCTTGCTCTCTCCACACAGACGCAAGTGTGTTGATCAATCAATGTTTTTTCCATCTACGCTTGCTCCCTGTGCACCTTGTTAGATGGCAGAGCGAGCAGAAGTGGAAGGGCAACAACGACAACTCCAATAACCCAGCCGACCTCCCGAAGTGGAAACAGACCAAGAAGTGGAAGAGTAACGTGTGAGTGGGCCACATATTATCAGTGACTCATCGCCTGGTTTTATTTTAATCTAGCTACAAAGTGGCGGTGAGCATCTACCGCTTCCTTTACGCTGTCTCAGAGCGATCAGTCAACGCGATACTATTATCCAATCTACCTGTTAAATCCTTCTTCGCGCGTTTTGCCGTTTTGCCACGTCGTCCTGCTGCCTTCTTCGGATGCTTCAGGTGCGACGATGGTTGCGAGAGCAACGACGGCGACACGGGGCGTGCTTGCGACACGACATGTAATGACGGAGATCCGTGGGGCAAGCTCGGGTGCTCTGCGCTGGACTCACTGTACGGCAACTACTGCCGTGTATGCTATAACAACATTGAAATGGCCCGCGAGAACGACACCGACGACGACCGCGCCATCATGTGAGCCTATGCGAGTGCGATCCCCCTTCTTTCGTCTGGACGAAACGTACGACACACACACACATTCTGTAAGTTGCTTCGTATACAATTGTGCTCGAGACGCTCAGCAGTCATCCTGCGGGGTTAGCAGACGAAATGCCATCCTTTACTGACGCGCTACGCCAACTGAAGGTCTCGGCTGCTAAGGTAACTTTCCCTTTTACATCCGTCTTTCAGGTGCGACACCATGGAGCCTGTCGTTGTCTACCGTCGTCTTAACACTGTCGACAAGGAAAGTGCCCGGGGTGTGGCACGTAGGCTGCAGAAGTGGAGGGAGAACCAGAGGTGGAAGACGATCGCCAAGTGGCAAGGCGACGCCGACAACGACGTCGAGCCCAGGTTCGTCTCAAGCCTGATATCACTTAATCTGGTGGTTGGGGACAACGCCTGAAGTCGATTATCTACGCAGTATGATAAGATTCAATTCCCGCTCCACAAACCCCATAATTCCTGCGCTCAATTTTTTTTCAAGTGCTAGGTAGCGGTGTGTTATTACGCGTGGTGCTGCTTCGTTTTCTGTGCACACAGGTCGAGGCGATGACACTTCTATTATATAGAAGTAGAGCATTCCTCCTGTGGATGATCGGTTGTCCCTCTTTGTTCCTTGCTCACGTTGCTAGGTGGAAGAGAGAAGAGAAGTGGAAGGGCAACAACGACGACACCGACGACTCCAATGACCCAGCCGACCTCCCGAAGTGGAAGCAGGAGAAGAAGTGGAAGAGCAACGTGTGAGTAAACCGCATAGTGGACCACGCTATTGATGAAAAGTCTATCGGCTCGACCTAAACCTCATAACTGAGGGTCGGCGGAAACTACTTCCGTTTATTTGAAGATGGTTGTTATCTCAGACAGATTGATATGATGTGCGGCTTTTCTTTTCACTCGTTTCTTCACGTGTTTGTTTCGTGGTCCTGTTGGACCTCGTCAGGTGTAATGATGGCTGCGAGAGCGACGACGGTGACATGGGGCGTGCTTGCGACACGACGTGCGGTGACGGAGACCCGTACGGCAAGCTCGGGTGCTCGGCGCTGGACTCACTGTACGGCAACTACTGCCGTGTATGCTACAACAACATCGAAATGGCGCGCGAAGACGACACCGACGACGACCGGGCCATCATGTGAGTTCGAGTGCGATTTCTCTTCTTTTCAGAGGAACTCTATACGATATTTTCAGATTCGTGTGTGTGATCGTGACGTTCAGCAGCCGACCTGTGGGACCACTTCGATCGTTTGCTGACGCGCATACACCAACTGGAACTCGCCACTGTCGCTGTTTCTTTCGCTTGATCACTCAGGTGTGACACAATGGAGCCTGTCGGGGTGTACCGTCGTCTGAGCACTGCTGACAAAGAGAGCGCCCCACGTGTGGCACGCAAGCTACAGAATTGGAGGGACAACCAGCGCTGGAAGACGATCGCTAAGTGGCAAGGCGACGCCGACAACGACGTCGAACCCAGGTTAGTGTCAGCAACACGGCACATGCCCGAGCACGCGACCTAGTGGTTGGAGGCGATGCTTCATTAGTGTCACTTTTCTTTGGATAGGTGGAGGTGTCGTCGCGTCTGATGCTTCTGCAATCCTGCGCAGTAGTCGAGGCGGTGATATTGTGCTTTCCTGCATATCTGGTAGAGGTTAAGGCAGCTTCCTGTTGGTGATCGGTTGTTTCTCTTTGTTCCTTGCTCACGTCACTAGGTGGAAGAGAGAACAGAAATGGAAGGGTAACAGCAACGACACCGGCGACTCCGATGACCCAGCGGACCTCCCGAAGTGGAAGCAGGAAAGAAAATGGGAAAGCAACGTGTGAGTGTACTACCTTGTTGGTAGACTCGTCATTCGACTGTATATGAAGCTAACGACAGAGTGATGACAGAGCGTACTCTCCGTTTCCCAGGTATCTCACACAGATCAATCACTGCGTGGTTCTCGTCCGCTTCTGCCTTTTCTCTCGTCTCTTTTGCTCGATATGCTACCTTCCTGGACCACGTCAGATGCGATGATGGCTGCGAGAGCGACGACGGCGACATGGGACGTATATGCGACACGACTTGCGGTGACGGAGACCCGTACGGCAAGCTCGGGTGCTCGGCGCTGGACTCACTGTACGGCAACTACTGCCGTGTATGCTACAACAACCTTGAAATGGCCCGCGAGAATGATACCGACGATGACCGCGCCATCATGTGAGTCCGAGTGTGATCACCCTTTTTTTGCCCAGAGGAACTCTACGACATTTAGTGTGTGATCGAGACGTTCAGCAGCCAACCTGCGGGAACACTTCGGTCGTGTGCTAACTCGCTACACCAACTGAAACTCACCACTGTCGCTGTTTCTTTCGCTCGATCACTCAAGGTGCGACACAATGGAGCCTGTCGGGGTGTATCGTCGTCTAAACGCCGCTGACAAAGAGAGCGCCCCGCGTGTAGCACGCAAGCTTCAGAAGTGGAGGGACAACCAGCGTTGGAAGACTATCGCTAAGTGGCAAGGCGACGCCGACAACGACGTCGAACCCAGGTTCGTGTCAGCGAGTGGCACAGCACAATCCCGGTGCACTGTGTACACCCGGGATCACTCAAACCTGATGATTCGACGCAGTGGCTGAAGTTGATCTGTTTCGGTGTTGGGTAGCAGTGTCATTGCGCGGGACGCTGCTTGACTTCCTTTCAGATGCTGAGGGGTCGATCGTTCCGTTTTTTTCAAGAAATGCGCTGATCCTTCCAGTTAATTCGCAGTTGTCTCTCGTTGTCCCTTGCTCACGTTGCTAGGTGGAAGAGAGAACAGAAGTGGAAGGGCAACAACGACGACACCGACGACTCCAATGACCCGGCTGACCTCCCGAAGTGGAAGCAGGAGAAGAAGTGGAAGAACAACGTGTGAGTCGACCCTTCGTTCCACCGAGCTAGCGACAAAGTGGCAGCGGAGCGTAGCCCCCCTTATTTTGATATCCCAGGTCGACCAATCAGCGCGTAGTTTTCGTCCGGTCAGCCTTTCCACCCGTCTCCTCACGTGTTCCATCATGTTTTCCGCCTGGATCACGCCAGGTGTAACGATGGCTGCGAGAGCGACGACGGTGACATGGGACGTATATGCGACACGACGTGCGATGATGGAGAACCGTACGGCAAGCTCGGGTGCTCGGCGCTGGACTCGCTGTACGGCAACTACTGCCGTGTATGCTACAACAACATCGAAATGGCGCGCGAAGACGACACCGACGACGACCGCGCCATCATGTGAGTCCGAGTACGCTCACCCCTATTTGATTCAGACGAAAACGTATGCGACACACGCTTCCATATTATTTACGAGTTGCTGTGCACTTGTGCTCGAGACGCTCAGGAGCGATTATACCGGTACAGTGTAGTACATTTCGATTGCAGAAGTCTCCCGGCGCTCTACATTCTCTGATAGTTTCCACTGCCGCATGCTTCTATCGTCCTTACATCCGTTGTCCAGGTGCGACACAATGGAGCCTGTCGTGGTGTACCGCCGTCGTCTGAACACTGTCGACAGGGAGAGTGCCCGGGGTGTGGCACGCAGGCTGCAAAAGTGGAGGGAAAACCAGAGGTGGAAGACGATCGCCAAGTGGCAAGGCGACGCCGACAACGACGTCGAGCCTAGGTTCGTCCCCGCTAGTTGCGCCACGCATGCCGAAAATCACGGAAACTGGCGGTTGGAGACAGTGTCTTATTAAATGGTGCTCGGCTTTAGTTAGGTGGGCGTGCCGTCGTGTATCGCGCTGTTTCACTCTCTTGTGTGCAGAGGCGGAGGCGGTATTATTTTCCTTTCTTTGCAAAGACGCCAAGACAACGATAATTCCCGTTGATGTGCGGTTATCGCTCTACATTCGTTGTACACGGCGCCAGGTGGAAGAGAGAAGAAAAGTGGAAGGGCAACAACGGCGAGACCGAAGACTCTGATGACCCAGCCTACCTCCCGAAGTGGAAGCAGGAAAAGAAGTGGAAGAACAACGTGTGAGTGGACCACATTTATCATTTATTCACCGATCGACCCGATCTAAAGCTAATAAGATAACGGCGACGGAACGTACTTTAGCCCAGGTTTGTTGTCTTATATCAGTACAAATCAGTCCTTGCCTTTTCACACGCCTCTTGTTCATGTTGTCGCCCGTTTTCCCACGTTACCGTGTTCCCCTCTTGGACCTCGTCAGGTGTCGTGATGGCTGCGAGAGCGACGACGGTGACATAGGGCGTGCTTGCGACACGACGTGCGGCGACGGAGAACCGTACGGCAAGCTCGGGTGCTCGGCGCTGGACTCGCTGTACGGCAACTACTGCCGTGTATGCTACAACAACATTGAAATAGCGCGCGAGAACGACACCGACGACGACCGCGCCATCATGTGAGTCCTTGCGAGTTGTGTTCACAATTTTCATGTCGTTTTCTCGTCACGGGTATGTTGAAGAAATTATGGCAGAACGCTAGATGCTGTCGATCTCTGGAGTTGCTTGATTTTTGTTCGATTGACGCTTGGCGGTTTGGTTTCCCCTTGTTGTACCGCGCTCATGCGGCAGCGCATCAACACAGAAAAGTGTTTCTTGACTCTCAGTGGAATCTGTCAACTGCTTCTGGCCTTGTCAATATTATCTCGGCATGCAGGTGCGACACGATGAAGCCTCCCGAGGTCTACACCCGTCGCCGTCGTCTCAAGCCCACCAACACCGGTGTGGTTGCAGCAGCATACGGCAGTGGGGAGAACGCACCGAGTTTTTTCTCGGAAGCGGCACAGCTTCCGTATACCGAGGAACTTGTCCGCAACAATTTGTGCGCGTTCGTCTCTGGACGAGCGGCTCAGGTGGACCAGGTGGAGGTCACGGTGATGAGCATTCTGCAGTTTGTCCCGGGCATGCGAGTTGCAATCGCGACTGAAGCTGATGGCGTCGCCGACTTCGATATGTACGTTTTTTACCGCGCGGTATCTCAATAGTGCTCAGGTATTTTCTTGTGTTTTTCACTTGTATTGTTCGTACGGGATCTGCACTGACTGAATGAAAAAAAACGCGAGGTAGTTGTCGGCTGCGATGTCCCCTTACTTAGTTCGTAAGTGCAGCCAACCCTCAACAGCAACCAAATAGGTTGATTGCCACCTTTTTTCTATGAACGCTATTCGTGACTAACATTTCACTACACATATCGGGGTGTTTTGTTTTGCTTTCAGGGCCGTCGGAGATTTGCCGGGCGTGACAGTTTCTAGTACCTCGAACGTCCTCACCGCCAGTTTGTTTGCTGACGAGTACTGCGGCGCCGGGACCAGCCTCATCTTCTACGTGAGGGCTGGGTCCGTCGTGTCGAGGGAGTTTACCGCCAAGGACACCCATTCGCCGCACGGGGACCTGTTGGTGGTATACAGTAGGGACCGAACGATCCGGGACGAGAGGTTCGCGAAACAAACGACGGTGCTGCTCGGCTTTGAGGCGCCCTCGTTCACGCACGGGACGGATCTGATTCTGCCGTCCAGAGCAAACGCCGATCTGCGAAGCGCTCTCGCTGCCGGTTCCGAAAAGAAGGATAGGCAACAGGCGTTGGTGCCCGACGAGGTTTTGAGTAAACTCAAGGACCGATCTGACGTCCCCCAGGTATGATGAGTCTTTAGCGATGGTATCGTATTGTGTGACTTGACGGATGCGCCCCCATTGGACCCGTCTATCGTCGAAGATGACTTCGCACGTGGATGTCATGCGAAGAATACATGTGTCTATTCGATTGCACGGCCGATCGAGCACGAACCAGTGTACACGTGCACAGAGAGATATTTTGCCGCTACCCACGATGCCGCTGGAAAGTGTACTCGGGCGAACGCCAATGAAAAAGTCCAATGCTTACTGTTCCCTCCGTGCTTGCGCCTATCCCACGCAGATGTTGGCGGCGCTTCAATACTCCCGTAATACGCCGGGAATCTGGTTCTTCAACCCTCAAACCTGGGTATCTCACAACCTGTTCAAGACCACCCCCATCTGGGAAATCCCGCTCGTCAAGCCGCGCTTCACCTGCGAACTCTACCCTTCTAGTAACGTAGAAAACACCGCCGTGGCCGGTATTCTTCAGCGAAGCCTCGACTTTTTCGCGATGGGGGGTACGTGTGAGGACGGACAAATCGTGCAGGAACCGTAAATCCGTTACTAGACCTTCCAAGTCTCGAGACCCGGCGACAAGTTGATTATCCGTGTGCTTGTGGACAAGTGGCTAATTTCTTGTACAGTTCGTAATTAGTGTAGGTTCGTGTGGCACTCATGCATTTTTTCGTTGTGATTCATCCGTTTTTTTTTGTGACGTTTGGCGTTGCTTCTTTGTTAGGCTTAGAGTGCGCGCCATTGTTTTTCCTCGTTTCCGAGCTGAATCGGACGCGACAAGATGTACTGGTGCACCCTGAAGTAGGTGGACACGCGGCAAAGTACCTCTTTGCAGAGACCGTTGGCGGCGTCAGACGATCTGTGGCTGATAAAATCGCCGTGGGTTGTTCACTGCGGGGGAAGTTGTCAGATACCCGACGTTGTAGGCTTCGCCACCTTCTATGAAGGAGAATATTAACTGTGGTGTGGAGTGTTCTGTTATTGTTGGGGAGCTGTCTGTTACTGTTGGTCGTCGTGATGCGTATGGTGTCATGCAGAGTTTGTTGGTGAGTGGTTCCCATAGACCTGATTTCGTTGTCTCATCGCCAGCCCTTATATCGACGCTGGATTGAGATATCGGCCTCGGGAGCATGTCGATATCAAAAGGGATAGGCGATCGTGTGTGGTACGTACGTACGTACGTACGTGATAGCTGTTGGCCCTCCGTGTCGTGCTTTTTCTTTGTGTGGTAAGTGTATCGGTTTGTTCATCCTCCCCGTTTTGATCGTGATACGGTCCACGTTTTTTTTACTTCGGATTGTGTGTGTTCGTAGCTTCCATTGTTTCCCTGTGGCACATCAGATGGGAGCGTTTTATCCTCCCCGGCGTTCCGTCGTGCTCCCGTATTCTGTTTTCCGCCGAATCAGTTAACCTCGCTGTCGTATATTGGCTGTAGTACGCTTCCCGTCCCGTACCAGTTTTTTGCATGGTCAATACGTTGGGTTCGTCCCGCCAGCATCAGTGATGTTACTTTCTTGTGCGAGGCTCCTTTTTCGTGACTGAAACCGAATGGTTGAGCACAGTTTTTAGCATAAAAGTATACCAGGTTTCTCGCGTGTACTGGGGGACGGAGGACGGCAGATGCTGTATGCTCGGGTGTGTTACAGATATAAAAACACGTAACTAACGGTCTCAGAAATATTAAATTCAAAATTATTTTCATCCTGGGGTGTTTGGCGACCGTGACAAACAATCTGGACTGCTACAGTTTACAGGCTTTGTTTCGTTATGTGAACTCCATTGACATGGTTATTTTACGCCAACTGCCGCACGCAAGAATGGCATGACGGTGGGAAAACGTGCACGGTCGCGTGAGGTGCTTCCACGCCATATTTCGCGGCTCGCGATCGTCCTAACCCGGCGTCACGTAGCAGCTTTCTGTTTCACTCGAATGAATAAAGTCTCAGTTTGAGTTCATTATCGCCTCACATGTCGGTGACGCCTTGATCTCCGCGAACAGTGCGCCAGCCACATGGCGCCTCTGTTCCAGCGTTACGTATCTCACCTATTTTAACACCGATAGGTACCCCTCACCTCCAATTGGCCGCCGCCCCTGCACTCCCATGCGATTCGTGTCAACACCTTACGGCGCTTCGCGCTTCGTGGAAGTAGTGTCTGCCTGGCTGGTGTTACCCGACGTGCTACGTTCAGGCATTGTAGGGCTGCGAGGGCCTATGGTCATACGACTACGGTCATGCATGATAGTGAGTATACCCGCCCCCCTTTTCCCCGCTATATGCTTAGTGCAAGCAGTGTCTGCCGGGTGGGTTAAACCCGTCGGGTTCCGTCCCGACTTTGTAGGGACGCAAGGCCACATGGCCAGACGGCTACGGCCATGCGCGACATGAGTACACCCCCCCCCACGCCCCCCCGCTACGGCTATGCTCAACAATGAGTGCACCTCCCCCGACCGATATATTATATGCGCTCCTTCGGTGTTAGCCTGGCATGCACGGGTTGAAATTCGGTAGCGGATCAATGGCTTTGTCCTCACGTCTTTGCCCGGCTTCAGTCTCGCATCCTTTCCTGCTGACCGAGTTCAATGAGCCCCTCCCCCTGCCATATATTATATGCCTGGAATAGTTTGGACTGGCGTCGGTTGGTAACAACACCGTGAAACTTGCCCCTCACTACGTGAGCTACACAACCAGGGTACCGTTTTTGTCTTGAGCCGTCGGTTGTAGCTGGCGATCGAGGTAGATCATTTATGCGGGATGGAGAACATTTTCTCGGCACAGGGGGAATGAGTGTATAGCGTAGTGCTTATATTGATGCACCCACGAGGCAATTATATAGAACCCCCATAGCCGTGTCAAGCCACCACGCCGGAAAACAGGTTAACTCATATTGAAGCTGCCGTCTATATGCAAGTCCGCCTTACAAGCGGTTCTCAGTACAATGCAGCTCCCCCTTCATGCGACTCGCCGAACACCTCACGGTGCTTTGCGCTTGGTGCAGCAAGCAATGTCTGCCTGGTCGGTGAAAACCTACCGTGCTCCGTCCCGATATCGTAGAAACACGGGTGTCTATGGTCATAAGACTATGGCCATGCATGATATCGAGTACATCCCCCCCCACTCCCCCCCGCCCCAATGCTTTGAACACGCAGTCGCAGACCATCGCCTAAGCTACCAAATAGCGTAAAGCTCTACCATTAGTATCGACACCCGGTTGGTGGTCTGCCCCCCTGTTGGCTCGCCGTTATGTGGTATAGTACACTCTCAACAGATGGACGGAGTACGAGTTTTAGTCAGCCTTGTCGCTGAACCCCTCACCGCGTCGTGCCTGGTGCATTTCTGGCTGACATTGGTCGGTAAGCTGAAGCACAAGCAGTGCCAGTCGTTCCCCACCAGGGGCTCCATAATTGTCACGGCATACCTACCTTCCCAGGCGTGAACTTCCCTCGTGAGTGCAAATGGCCTTGCGTGTTCAGACGCAGATAGTTTCTTCTTCCTGAAGCGACAGCCATGCCACCAATATTTGATGTGCTCGTCAAGTGGCACACGCGGCGCAGATGGGCCTCTACCTGACACTGCTTGAGGCGCACGACACCCATCTTTCTTGGTCGGCGCGCGGCTCAGACGGTCAAACCCCACCACGGTACTGTTGCCACTGTCCCCAGCAAGACATGTGTGAGGCGTTCGCGCAGCCAATATCCTCAAGCAGGTTATAAGTTGCTTTTTTTCAAGAGGACACCTCTTCGCCACGCTCTCACCGTCGTAGTTCCCTGGAGGGATATGTGCCTATACCTTGGCCAAACCCGCGGCACGCAGCGCAGGCCTGACTGATGATTATTCGGCGCGGTGCGTCGCGGAGGGGATAACCTACTTCAGCGACCAACCACCGAGGGAACCGCCAGCTCAGGCTCCATACCCACGTCTAGGGCGACTCTCAACACAACGGCATCACCAAAGGTGTTGCGTCCCACCCAACTTGCCCACCGTTGCTGTGAAAGTACGGCTCTATGTGTGCGCGTGTACTCCCCGCTGGTGTGGACACTCGCCCCGCCCTACCCCCGCTTCGGACCCTGCGTTCTTTCTTACAGTCGAATCTCGCGTTGAGAGAGCCTAACCCACGAACGTACGTAAGAAGGCCAGAGCCAAGCTCGGCGACGCCACTGTAAGGGGATTTATGGATCCGTCGTTTTCGCCCTTTCACCTAACGACTGGCAATATGACCAAGAACCTAAGCAGGCGCTGTAGTGTGCCTTAGGGTACCGGTATTGTGACAGGACTGAGTAGGCGTATCGCTTACCCAACAGAGGTGTTCATTTTCGAACACAAGACATAACTTGAACATCCTGGAAAATCCCGCCGCGTACTGTAGTGGTCCAACGTCAATATTCCACGGAGGAGCCTCACCAAGCGAGAGAGGAAACACCAAGTATAGGATGTGTCGTTAGAGGGGAGCGTTAACCATATCGTTTCCGTAGATAGCAATATGGGCGTCAATATATCGATGTCCGTAGCAATACAGGCGTCAACTGTTTGGCGAACAACTATTAATAGCGCGAACCGATCCTGGTTTGCGACGGAATGACATTTTTTTTTTCCCCCATTTACGACACCCCAGTAATCATTGGGAGGGGTGCTTGGATCATGAGCCCTGTCGGGCGACGTCGTGCAATGGGCTTCATGATCGACTTCTCAATTACCCGATGATCCATATCTCCCACTCGCGGGGTGGGTGGGCGGATGGGCGGTGGGTATCTACACAACCGCGAGGTATGCATCCGCGCGAAAGGGACATCGATGAAATCGCACCAACTAATTACCAGGTGAAAAAATCCAGGTCGATCATAGCTCCCGTTCGTTAAACATCGGGAAATCTTCCTTCGGGTAGGAGGATGCTGAGGCTTGTTCACAAGACTTTTGTGTACAAAAAGTCGTACTTCAGGGCTACTCCCGATCGAGGATCTGCACGTATGTACTGGACTCCCGACCGTCCCCGGGGGAAGCATGCATCACTTTATGACGAGGAGCACGCATTCTTTCGGCTGACCGCTCCTTGCGCATTTAGGTAGACTGCAAGAGGTTTCTTGACTGACCGCTTGTTACGTATTAATCGTTTTCCTCACATATCGACAGGAAGGTAGACCGCGAGAGTTATCCTGGCTGACCGCTTATTGCGCATTCATCGTGTTTCTCACATATCAACAGAGAGATAGACATCGCGAGAGCTATCCTGGTTGGCCGCCTGTTGCGCATCCTTCGTTTTCCTCACATATCAACAGAAAGGCAGACCGCGAGAGCTATCCGCGAGAGCGGTGACGGCTTCTGTAAAGGGTGAGAAACCCCGATACACTGTCGGAGCGCCTGTGGGCGATTTATTCATTTCCCTCAAAACTCATGCCTGAATAGCACGACTTTCTCATCCATCGTATTGGTGCTCTTTCTCTGCTGAGGTACGGTAGTATTCCTTTCGCATCGCCATATCTAGTACATGCACACGTGCAGACCCATCGATGCCCAAATTATCCACCAATCAAACTGCCGAACGCAAGGCTTCAATGCGAACGTTTCACAGCGCACGGACACAGCGGTCACACGATGCGGCACGGCAGTTGCTGACAAATCAACCCAGGACAAAGGCATCCATAATCGAGTGGCCGAAAATCAAGAAAACAAAGCGCCCCCCTGGCAAACACCGGCACACCAACAATGAGATGCAAGGGAGGTAGACCAGTTCCACGCACGGCACCCCCGGAACCCCGGGCCCAAATCAAATGCACGTCCAGACAGCGCGTGTACGCGTCGCAGAAGCAGACCGTACCCTTCTCCTAGTCCCACCCCCCAGGATGGGTCAAGCATCAAAATGTGGGTTCAATCTACATTTCGACAAGTAGAAAAATATCAAACCGGCCGCCACTGCCGCCGCCCTTGGCCCCCACGTGTCCAAGGCCGGAGGCACACGTTGTGCTTGGGAGAGTAAAAAAACTTATCCTCCTCTCCTTGTTGATTCCTTGATGTTTTGGTCACGTCTTGAGCGGCTTCTTCTTTCGCCTGGTAGCCAGGGCGTCCTTGGCGTTTTGGGCGATCTTGACGTACCCTTTGGAACGTTTCTGAAACGAAAACAAAAAAGACAGGCAACAGTGGCAACGCCGATAACGGCGGCATGTACGGGTGAGGGTGCGGCGTGACCAGCCGCCATCTTCACATCGGCAGCTAAAACAGTGCCTTAGACATGGGCGATAAACCAAGCTGTGTCGCTCTTCGCATGAGGGCCACACCGGGGGACGTTGAACGGTGTCTTGTCAACTCATGTAATTACGGGCTTCTACAGGACGCGGTCGGCCTCATTCACTTGTGCCTGCGCCGCGAGGAGGGCAAGCCGGACCTGGACACAAGATAACGGTCCCGCTCAACAACCCACTCTCTTACTTTAGGGAGAAAATAGCAAAAACGGTATTTTCTTGGTTTCGGCACTCGACAGTCATGC
>JBBMHQ010058754.1:0-30263 GCA_037834295.1 Postelsia palmaeformis
GGGAGCCTCTTCACTGAAGTACCGCAAGCCCACTCTACTCTCCTGGAGACGTACGAGCGCACCTCTCGACTCGGTCGAACTCCAGTCCTGCTCTGGACCTGAGGTTGGTAATTATGCCTCGATCCGAGTCATTAGGTAGTGCTGCTGAAAGCGCGGGCCCAATGTTCATTTTGAGTTGCCTACTTTAATAGGGCCGGTGCTGCACACCCGGATCTCAATTGTTTTCCTCACCTAGCACAATTGGTGCTTATATCACTCTTGCTGGCCGTCACTTTGTTTGCACTTAAGTCTGGCACGGATCAATACCACTTGTACCGTATAAGTAGTACAATCCAAAGCATAAAAAAACACTACCGAGGTTTGCTTGTTTGGACAACAATACTTTGACTCGAGAAAGGTGAATTGGAAATGACATGTCACAGCGTTTTTGGTGACTCGCTTTACCGAGCAAATGGTTGCAAGAGTCGTGTGTTGGTGGAAGCGACCCCACGACGTCTTGGTCGCTTGCTTCGGCGAGAACACGGATAGCGGAAGTCGCCGTGTTTTGGTGGGATCGAACTGACATGGTGGCTTTTTTTTGTTAGTCGGGCTCCGGCGGGATCAAAGTTACAGTTCTTTGGCGGACGCTCAGTGAATACGTTTTTTTTGTTTATACGTGAACGCGGGAATTCTCTATGTTCGTCTGTTTTCGGATAATTCGACGCCCCAAAGTCTCTTCATGTATCTAAGTATATGTAGATACGATATTCGAAACAAAATGCCTGACATGAAAGAATAAGGGTGGCCTCTGACAAAGCAATCTCCCCACCCCGGATGTAAGACAGTTGTTTCTGGTCCACCCGACTGGAGTCCGCCCTGTGAGGCTCCCTCACATGGTGACCGAGAAGCTCTGACTTTGTCAAGAGGGTTCGAAACTTTGCCTTGGGGCTCTACCTCCGCGGCGTACATGACAAGGTATGCGGCAAAGCTCGCCTTGAAAACCACCAGGTCATTTCCATGCGTTGGGTACGCTGCCAACGTAGTTCGGTGCAATGGCGAAACGCGTGCGTCCTTGCCTCGAAGACGGGTGTACTCGTGCCGGTCGTCACGTCGGCAGCGACTGCGGCCGGCAAAATTTTTCGCACTTGCGAGTTGAATCCCGTGTCTACTTTTGTGTGAAAC
Organism: Postelsia palmaeformis; assembly: GCA_037834295.1. Lineage (NCBI taxonomy): Eukaryota > Phaeophyceae > Laminariales > Laminariaceae > Postelsia > Postelsia palmaeformis. Next base: position 1,162 of record JBBMHQ010058754.1, read on the forward strand.
GGGTAATCTTCCGCGCAGCGCATGTCGGGGTGATTTTTAGGTAGACCATTCTCCTTGCTGAACCTCTCACCACACGCGCTGAGGTAGCACCTCGCCTGACAGTTGACTCTCCACACCGCTTGCCGCTGGCGCCGAACGAAGGCGTGGAACCCTGGCAAGCGCAAGCTTCTACGGTCGGTCTTCGACCCTGAACAGCATCAGCAAAAATATTACTCGTGAAGATGAGAAGGCGTTCGAACTGGTGCCATTATAGTCGACCGTGATCTCCTTACCTGGCCGAGGGTTGACTGAAAGGTATGGAGTCGCTTAGTGCCCCTAGCCTAACACATGACCGCATGTGCTTACCTACAGTCCCCGTCGCTGCCCTCCAGCGTCCTCGACTCCTTAACAATCTTTGTGAAGCGGTTACATCCTGTGGGGGTTTCTTGATCTACAGTATAAGGTGTAGGTGCAAACTACCCTTGCCCTGTTCTTCGGACGTAAACCACGAGTCTTGTGTTTCTCCATATACGCTGGACTCGTCCTCGACAAACCTGTGAAAAATTGAGTAGCCGTGTCTGGGCGTCAACCTAGGTTATTTATACCTTGTGTGGTGTCGAAGGGAAGGCACATATAAGTTTGTTAATATGAGCGTCCACGATACTAAGCTAGTATTGCTGTACATACTTCGCCAGGACGTCGATGACGTTGCGACGCCAGTGACGGGTGATCTCGACCTCGTACTTAAGCCACTCAATGGCTGTCTAGTTCGCCGGACAGCCGAGGAAGATCAGGAATGTATTAATGTCGTCGAATCCTTCGTCACATTTTTTGGTGATGAAGACGTCAAATCGCCTGACGTCGGGGCTGTCCACCATCGCAAGCAATTGCTTGAACTTCAGTGCGCGGTACGACGTGCCCCCGGCAATCGAAATCGGGAAAGCCTTCGTGATGCGTCCAAAGACGTGCAGCATATGAAGCTTGGCATTCTTGTCCGGCCGTCTAGCTATCAAAGGCTGCCCGACACAGGGCGGGGATACAGTTGGATCGTTTGGTAGGAAATGCTTGCAGGGTTGAAAAGATATACCGCCCGCCGCTCCCATGCACATCGGGCAGTGGTCTCCTTTAAGATGAAGAGGTATACCGTTGGTAGCGCAAACTCGCGCGCCTAGATCGTTGTGCTACTTACCGCGCTCAGTTCGCGTGTCCTCGTCTAGTCGTTGCATGAATCCTTCCCCTGCCTCCTTTTCGTTGCTGTATGCTGTCGAGCGTGAGTTGGCCCGATGAAGGACTTTTTTCATCTTGTCGTCCACAGCAGCAGAAAAGTAGGTGTCCGCAGGGTTCCTTACTCGCGGGTCGACCAGCAGCATGCGCATCTTGATGGAGGCCGCATGATTCATCGAGGGCAGGTTGTTGGGGTCATGCAAACCTCTCGAATAACCGCCGGGGAGACGTATACGGATCTCAGAAGCTCAATGCAATGCTCGCTGTCCTCCTTTGCCGGTGTAGGGGTCGTATTACGAGTAGTATACGAAGAACATCCTACTCGTTTCTTCCTGGGTACTGTTACTTTTATGATGAACGTTAGTATATATAACCACCCTGCAATCTTGCTTAGACGGTGTCAGACGTTCGAAGGCGTGGGCAATAATATGCGGAGCGGTATAACAGCGGGAGCATTTTACTTCCAATTCAGGACAAGTACTCGCACGCTACTTGCAAGGACATACGGGTGAGTACAGCACGTGAACGAGTGCCCGTGAGTCGTTCTTTAAAGTTTGAAATATACCTCATACGAACGGTTATTATTGCGATTAAAACATTTTCTGTACCATGTCTACTCGCGAATACGCATGGAACCATATTTTGGTTACTCGAGTACTTCAATCCCGTACTCGCGACATCATCTGTACAGGGAGTTGCATATCCGTACTACAGTAGGAGCGTGGTGTATCTGCGATAAACCACGCACGAGGTCGAGAAAAGAGAATGCCTCATCGGTACAAGAGGTTGCTTACCCGTAGTACAGTAGGATCCTATTTTGTTGCGATGCACAACTCACGATGTCGAGAAATGCTAACACCGTTGAGGCTTTGTTTATTTTCTTTTTTTAGTTTTTGTTTCAATAATCACTTTTACCTTCCAGCCTAGTTCGTAGGAGGTGTTACCCTCGACGCCCTTGAGAACAAGCCGTGGTCACAGGAGTCTGCCCTTCTCCCCCCCGGTACATGCCTTTTTTTCCTATCACGCATAGGGTTCAGCATTCCCACTGCTCGTCGGCTTTCTTCGAACTTCAGCTGACTCACGCTCTCGCGCTTTCCGCTAATCAATTTCCTTGATGGAAGAAAAGGCCCCTAAGCATGCACTCGGTGGGACTTGATCCTCCGAAATTGATCTTGACAGGCGCGCGGACTACCCATCAAGCCACTGGGGACGCCGGCATATGTAGAATGTTTTTCATATTTGAATGTATCATGTTCGTAGACCATCGTACTTTGTTGGCATCGAGGTTCATCCCATGAAGGATCGAGTGGAAGCTGCAGTTTCCATCTCTCTGGTACTCAACCTTTCCTGCGCTGTCATCAAGTATAGTGGTAGTAGCAGAGGGGGATGTACACATGTTGTTGATGTCCTGCTGCTGCCCTGGCAAGTTGGTTGGGTGTACCAGGAAGCCCAGATGTCCGAGGCCAGAGATGCAGTGCTGATACATGTTGTCGTCGAAGTGGAAGCCGTAGTTAAGCGTCGCCATAACGTCGAACAGCCCAAAAACAGTCGGCGGATGGCTTTGAAGAAGTAGACAACCAGAGATCGCAGCACGAGTAGCGGTCGTGGCATGAAGTCGCATGGCTGCACTGCCATGAATCAAGTTGACAAGTTTGCACCCGGAGATATATGACAGATATAACAAGATATTCGTGAAACGAAGAACAAACCTTTTGACGAAGAACAAGCCGATATTATTAATAGCAGTTTTCTGTGATTTGGGAACGATTGTTTTTGATCAAATATTTTCTGGCCGACCACACCAAGTGATCGGGGTCATCGTGCAGTCATAAAAAAAAAAAAAAAAAACGGGTCAATATTCGGGGAGACGAGTCGATGAGTCTCAAAGTAGTGGGCGCCGACACACGAAAATGCCCAAAACAACGTTTTAGCCGTTTTTTTGGTGAAAAAATCAGATTTGAAAAAAAAAAAAAGTCCATGAAGATCCAACGCCGACGTCGATAAAGTATAACTCAAGTGTAATAATATTGGAAATGTCTATCATCAGCTAAAAAATCACGATAATATTGCCTTGTTCTTCTTGGGCGAGTTTGTTCTTCGTTTCACGAATATCATGTTATATGGAGTTGCCAACAAGACGATGTAAAGTGCATGTTCGAGGGGCACTGTACTATCGGCCTCGGGGCACCAGGAAATGGACGAAAAGGAGACGAAAATGTACAGCTGGGGTAGAAGTACCCGCGCAGGCGAACTTTCAGAACCTGCCCGCAAAAAAAACCCTGTGATTCGAAGAGGAGACCCCACCCAACTGGAAATTCGCCACACACACTGCTGCACATCCCGCATAGCGTTGCAGCAGAGGCATTCCCCACAGCGTGCAAGGACGATCACAGTGGGGTACAAAGCGGCTCCAATATGGAGGCCGCCGATCATTTTCACGACGGCAGCCAGAACGCGCGAGCCGCTCTGTTTGGGTGTATGGGTGCTCTCTTCGGTGGTGCCTCAATAATAATATATATACATTTTGATATATACGATGTGTTTCAAGTCTTCGGTCGGTTTTCTCCCAATCCGCGGTTTCAACACCGTATTCACGATGACTCCGGAATGTTTTTTTTTCGAAAAGTCTTGTTCTGCTTTTTTTACTGCGGGTATATATGACTGCTGCAGCAGGGCTTCACAATAATATCTGATACTGCGTGAACTGCGTTGACCACAGCTTCAAAGCACAACCAACAAGCCTAAAGCGCTGCTGTACCAGCTGCTGCTACTAGTGCTGCGTACTCGTACTGCTGTGTGCTGCTGTGGCTGCTGCATGCTGAGTGTCTCGTAGATTCCGCAAGAGTTTGTCTTCAAACAACGCCCAACTGCCAACTAACTGCTAAGTAGAATGCTTCGAGCGCCAGCGGTGTGGCCGCGTGCCCGCAGTAAGCTCTGCTGCTAGTTGTTGTGTGTACGGCAGCAGTCGCAGCCGGGGTAATTGTTTGTGTGAGCGGGTTCGCTGTGTGTGGTGCTTGTTGTTGTGTGGTTACTGTAAATCACATGTTTTGCTTTCTTTGCGGATATAATCTTCGAGTCCGCCTGCGCGGGCACTTTGACGCCGGCTCAACATGCATCGTGTACGCACGCGTGGAAGGGGGTTCCTACAATTGTTGTATGGTGGAAGTGCAAGGGCTACCGTATATTCAGCCACGGCGTACGAGAAAAGGAGAAAAGGAAACGATAGTTATAATATGATGTATCGTGTACGCGTGGAAGGGGGGTTCTTAAAATGGCGTAATGAAGTGGAAGGGCAAGAGGGACCGCATAATAACCAGGCCCGGGGTATAAGAAAAAGGGAAGTTGATTTAATTCAACCGGAACCATTCCTTCCCGTGAACACGGGCGTTGTAAATCCTGCGAGGGAATTCTTTCGGTTGAAGTTGATCCTTGACCCTGCAAGCTCCAAACCACAGCAGTCCGTTGTTTTCATCACTCCCACAAACAATAGCACGTCCCCACGCCCGAACACTCCACAAGACGCACACGCACTATGTGGAGAACCAACATCGGACAGATCTATATGGGCTACAGCACGAGCCGTCCCATCGGCTGCTACTTTCATCCTCATTCGTGTCTATCGCCGCATACCACACACGATATGTCCTAGTCCGTGTTTCGCCCAGACATTTCGTGCTTTTCTCTCTCTCTCGTCACATCCTTTGTGATGACCAGCTGGCAGCGCACATAGCTTAGTGAAGCTCGCGTCCACCTTTACCCGCAGACATACGCCGTAATGCGACAGGCTGGCGCTCGGTGTGGCTGAGGGCCCGCTAGCCGCTGCCCTTCTTAAGAATTACGTGAGCACACGGCACTTCACAGATCATGTCGGGCGTGAACCTGGTCGAAAATCAATGCCGGCTGTCTCCTATTTTTTTGGGACACGGAGCAACCCATTCTACGAAGAAGGCGTAGATTCAGCTCTGTGTACTGTTTATTTTCGAAAAACTTCGTAGGAAAAAACGTTCAACTTTGAGGTAAAATTTAAGCAAGGTTTTTGGCGGGAAATGTTTGCTCCATATTTTGCCGGAATTTACTTTTTTATCTTCTCGATAATAACGGTTTCGACAAAGAGCAAAAAAAAACTCCCGAGCTGACTTCGAAGGCGTTATCCACTCTCGGTTGACTCTGCAACCATGTCCTCGCCCGACACGTTGCTGTATGAAATTCAGCCACACCTGTGTTGTACTACCCACGACAAAAAAATGGTTTTGCCAAAAGTCACGACAACAACGTCTCTTGGAGCAAGTCTGCTGCCGTCGTTTTCACGAGTACTCTTTGAGTGTCTCTGCTTGAGCTCCGAACGTTTCTGTCGGCCGAAACTTGGCACACTGGAAATGAGCTCCTTAGTGCAATTCCGTGAGTGTACCAAAGCGACAGCACTTTTCGTGTCCTTTTCCGAGGTAGACATTGTCGCTGAAGTTTGAAAATATGGTTCTAGGCACTTTTATTTTCCGTTTCATGTACCGTCGCCAAGTAATTGTTTTTGTTATGGAACGAGAAACCACGAGAGAGAGGAACGAAAACACGAGAAAGAGGAGCGCGCTGGGAAACGTCTTTATGGATTCTTCTTCTCGTCCTACAGCAGAAATAAATAAACGGCTACAGTATATGTGACCAAAATTCAACCGCCTGGAACCGAGTTTTTCAACCTCAGCGACAAGGTGCGCTTCGAAGGAGGACACGAAAAGTGCTGTCGCTTTGCACACTCACGGGAGTACACCAAGGAGCTCATGTCCGGTCTACGAAGTTTTGGCTGACACGAACGTTCGGAGCTAGACCAGAAACACGAAATGTCCTCGTAAAAAAAAGACGGCAGACGTGCTCCCAGAGACGTTGTTGGCGGGACTTTATTTTATGTTTTGTGGGCAGTGCAACACAGGTGAGCAAAGCGCAGCCTGATCCGTGACTGCGTGACACTGCTGTGATGTAGAGCGAGAGCCACACACAGCACAGGAAGCACACACAGCACACACCACACAGGAAATACACTGGACCAACAGCAGGCCAACAGAACACAGAAAATACTACGCGCGCTCAACGTAGGTAGATTGGTGGATCGCTACTGCTTCAAGCCAGCGTCGAAGTTCATAGGTTAGTGTGACTGCGCTGGTGTTTGAGTTGATCGTTAACCCTCCAAATCGTCCTCAGGAATCAGTGGTTGGTGGGGCTGCACTGGCATTCACTGGTGTGTGCAAACCCGGAAGTATTACGTAAGTAAGTGTTCGAACAAGAGGCCAAAACATATCACCATGGTGTCTTGGTGGAACGCCTATTTGTCGTTGAAAATGTGATGCCGATTTATTTGACAACAAGCGAACTGACCGAGCTCTGCACCTTCAGCCACATACGATCAGGCCGACTCCGGAGTAGTGTGACCCGAGCCGGCATTCACCGAGACGCATCCACGGAAGCTTAGAAAAAGGCTGATTTGACTTCTTACACATGGATCAAGAGTTGTTTTTGAGCCGGGCCCTGCGGTATTTCCGTGTCTCTTACAAGAAGGCTCAAACGCAATGCAGGTTCGACTTTGTAGTTGGCATGGACGCAAGTGTATCTGCTGACCTACACGACATGTGGTCGTCAGACGCGAATAACAAAAACATCAAACCGAGTGCAAGTATCGATTCAAACCCGCAAAATCGGCAATCTCTCGGCGGTTTGTTCTCAGACCTCGACATCTACGAGCGTCCACCCCACAACGACTCCCTCCCGAAAACCTCACGAATTGTATAGTGAATCTCTTCTAGAACATGCGAAATGCCGTCCAAGACTACGAAAAACAACCATGTAATCGTGGATTAGAATAGGAGGTCGACGAAAATAGACGTGCGCGCGAACTTGAAAAGGGATTACCGCGAGGTCTCCGGGATTTCGTACTCGGCGTTATTTTCGCCTTACTAGAACCTCGATCTTCGTAGACAATGGAGTTGTTTTTGGATACCATACTGCACGTAATAGACGAAAAACAACAACAATACTAGTCGCAATGTAACAAACTTAGGTTGTGCACGGTTTTCCTACTGTTGAGGATCTTTGGAACCCCGCATAAATATCAGAACAAAGATTAGGCACAGGCTGTCTCATGTCCAGCTCATGTCAATCTCGGGCGATACGACATCTGTACCTGTGTTGTTTGCCACGATATATGGGCTTTGAATGAGGTATGTGATCATCAAACGTACTTTCAACGCCTTCGAGGTCCTTTGAACGAACGGACTATTCACTATTACATTAAAAGAAAGCGGAATAAAATAGCAAACTCGAGACAAGAGGGTACATATGAAAGACGTCCTATTCACCGAACAACAACGACAGCTGCGTCCGTTACCGCAGTGTACGCGCTTCGACTGGGATATGTGATTTTAGAACGTACTCTCAACGCCTTCCATGTCCCGTGAACGAACAAACTGCCCATTGATACTTTGCAAAATATTTAAACAAAGCATACAAGCCAAGGAAATAGAATATCACGGAGAACCGTCACCATAACCCCGTATCACACGGTACTCCTGTTTCTTGTCGTGCCCAAGTTATGACACATACAGGTATACTATTGTACGCAATAAGTGTCACATAAATTGGGGTACTCGGTCACTCATGAAGACCTCAGAACGTACAGGAACGAGGTGACCCAGTAGTCAACACCCCATCCCACCACCACAACTCACACACTGGCGTCTGCGAGGAAAGCCCAGGTTTCACGGACCTCGTACCCTCGTTATCAATTGTGCTGTCGCGCAACGGTCAAGATGCGTTCATGCCGCCGATGAAAGACACCAAAGACTTTCACGGCAAGTCCTGTGGTAAACACCACGTTGAGGTGGAGTAACGGATTGTTTTCAGCGGCTACTGCCAACCTCTTGTCTTCGCTTGCAGATGCACCCGAAGGTAATCCGCATGCGATGAAAAATCTATCGGAGTCGTTCATGAAAACACAAAATGACACCACTTGAGCAGCCCACAAACACGAAAACAAATAGAAGCAAGGCCCGTTAGCGATACATTCCTTTTTTGAATCCAAGGCTAAAAAAAATCTGCCCACGCAAGTCCGCTCGCCCAAGAAACCACGCGTTGTGTTTTCGACACGTTGGCATGGTGGACTGCATGTCAGGTTTGGTGAAGAGTGTGCAAAGCATAGCTGAACAGGAATAGGACCAATGTCGAGGCCGCCCGATTAAAAGATTCAATAAACCATGCAAGGAGTGTTTCGATGATACCATCCCTTACCTCTAACAACGACCAGGAGTCACAGAGGTATGCATTTGCGACAAGTGGGAAGTCTTCGCTAGTCACGATTGACTTCATCGATCAAAACAGTCGCCACCTATTAATATCTGTGACAAAAAGTTGGAGAGCCTTCGCATCCTGGGAAGATGACGACATGTTGGGAAACAGTGCCGCGAGTTCGTATGTGTCCTCTGTAAATTGCTAGTGTAGATCGAAGGAACCATCATGTCGAACGGAGCAATAGGCGCGAAGAGTACCCAGCGAAACGTTTACTCTGTTGGTCAGCCTAGTGTAGAGCTGATCTGGTGTTTTTGAAGCGATGCATCGAAAACATTATCGTTGTATTACTTGAAGGATGCGTACGGTTGTCGTTTGTATCGTTGGGCCACATGGACGCTCAGTGAACGCGTCCGAACTAGAAGGTCGAAAGTACCACGATAAGTGCCTGGTGCAATCGAAGGACGTTATGTAAAGCACCTTTTTTAACTTGGCAAGCACGTCACGCGTTCCACAGCTTTCAAGACCCATCAATGCATGTCCAAAAAAATAGCGCACGTACTGAGGGTATACAGCCAACAAAAAAAAACGTTTGTGGATATGCGAAAGCAAGATAAAACGCGATTCGACTCACCACTGACTTCGGTTATACGATACCAGAGGAAGAAGACAGCGTGGGGCCAAACCTTGAACAACAGGGCATGACATTTGTGCGTTCGTCATTCAGACTACAGGAGTCAGGATTTTGACAAAACCAATGGTTCCTACCCAGCTCGTGCTACGACCCGGATACTATATTGCGTTGTCCCACGGACTTCGCCGCCACTTCTTTCAGGAGGTTTCACAACTGACCGAACTCGTCTTGTCGAGAATATGCGTAGGCGCAACCCCACACACACCAACTCCACGCCTGTTACTCAAATGAAACACACTTACCTTTGAGATGTAGTGCAGCTATCCAGAGGGTATATCGTCTTTTGATGGTACTCTTGCGGCGATGAACATGTGGTTCACAAGTCCCACCCAAACCGCAACACGGCGCACATACGTACAACACAACATAATCTTCCTTGATACGTGTGGCAGACTGCTGTGGTTCACTTTTAGGAGTTCCAAGCCTTTTGATGGGGAAATACGCGGTGAACGCCAATTTTATCAACCTTTAAGATGTACCTTATACGTATCTGGACATGCCTTCAATTCCAAATCTAGGACCGCGCTGACGAGGCTACCTGGTCGAAACAAGGGCGTTCTAAAATATGTTGCGAAAAGAGCGTGACCAGAAGACTCCTTCATCGCTTGATGTAGGGGAGATGTGTGTAACAACGGCGGTATGCGACCTCTGTGCACCTACGGGTACTACGAAATGTACATATAAAATCAGACATTCAGCTGCCCCTTCTTTCATCTAAGCCCAAGATATGCGGCGGGGTGTTCAAAATTATTTTCGCAGAAAGGTAATCTTTCTGGCGTATGACAGTCGAACCCGAGCCCCTACAAACTGTTTGGGATCCGGAGGAGTATACATTTACATCTTGACCCAAGGGAGGGGCAGGCGTTTTACGTAATGAGGGCTCCAAGCTACGAAAGCATGGGTCATACTAACCTATGAAAAATATGAATACATGTTCCCTTCATTTTCACCAATTTTGGAGGGGACGTTGCTGGAGCAATCACCAGATCAGCGACGAAGACAATAATCACCGCATTCAATGCCACTGAGGCGCTGACTTGTGATGATGAAACTAGCGCTGTCGTAGCCCCGGCAATAATACCCCCATACTAAATTAGGGGACCATCAACGAACGCACGATGACCACCGCATGATCCACACACCAACAGCGAGAATCAAGCGCGCAGATCACGTGATTCAGAAGCGACCAATGGGTATCTTACTCTAGGAATCGACGCTATTAGGTGGCCAGGCTTTGTACAATCAGCGAGTCAGCTCGTGTTGGTGTCTGCCGTCCGTTGAGTGAGGGCTGTGAGCATCGCAAATGCAAACTTCTGCAGATAAACCTATCAAAAAAGTCAGCAGTGAGCGGGCGTCCGGTTTAGGTCGGGTTTATGGTCGTTCTTCATTACCGTGAAAACAGAATGCACGCTCAATGTATAGGGGCGTCCAGATTCGACGATATTGGAAGTGTTTTGATCAACAATGTAGGAATATGCACCGCGTTACACTTTAGTTATACCACAAGTTTGTTGAGTGGCGGGTTCAACGTAGGCGTCGTTTAGATAGAGATAAAGAGGGTGTAGCTGTGCTCAAACGACCGTGTCCACGTCTCTCCCCCCGATCAGGCGAGTACTGTATGGGATTCATCCTAGGCATCGTTGAGATGAAGAGATGAAGGGTGATGCTGTGAAAAAACGACCGTGTCCACGCATCCCCGCCAGCACAGACAAGTACTGAATGGGTGTTCTCGTGAGCACTTGCTTTTCTCTAACCTGTGCGACATTTGACAAACGTCTTTACTCAACGTTCGCCACTGGATCGCTTATTATACCCTGCTTGTTGTTTTTGACACGGACAGGCAGCGTTCGGGCAACACGTTAGATTAAGGTAATCACAAAGCGGTCGAGCCAGCCGATGATCCTATCGATGAAATACAGGAATAAAGTATTCATCGCCTGTTTTCTCGGCAGGCGCCCAGAGATAAGTATAGGAAAATATGACTTCGAATTCAGGCTAAAGATATTTATTTTTTCCTGGCGCTCGTCGTAGACTGGGTAGAGAGTTTGCCTGAGAGAAACTGTATCGGCTACGCCAAACAGCTCAAGAACGGGTGTGTGAACGACACACTATATGAAGACCAAACTGCAACCACATTCAGGATGTATGACTTTGTGTGAGAAGCTCGGCTGCCCCTGAAATAGTTACGGGGGTGTCATAACCTCGTCACGATATGCACTCTTGACAAAATTTGGATAATTTCGAGACTATCCTGCCAACATCTTTACCCTCGACCATTTGTGGGCGTGCTGCAGCATGAATATGCGCAGTTGAATAAGACGACGTTGCGTGTCGTCGACGCAGCGTATTTTTTTTTGAACATTTAGTACCCAACTACAGTGGCCTTTCGCCACAATCCCGAGTGGTCTAACCGCGCCTTTCACCTTGAGGGTTGTATGGAGTTTATTCCGCAATGATTGTGGTAGAAGTTGGGGTTATCATGACCATCCTCCCCGAAAATTTGTTACGTCCACAAGCCGCTACATCAACGAGGCACCCAACGATAGAGGTTCACCCTAATTTGTTTAGGCTCCTCTTCAAACAAGCTCCATACGCCACCGAAACATGACGTCAGCAAACACGAAAGATCTTCACGATGAGTAGTCCCGTGACCCAAGTATATAAAAACGGCATTTTGTAAAAAAACTGAGTCTACTTGTTTGGATTAAGGAACCCCGTCGTTCAGAAACAAATTCAGAAAAATATGATACTACTATCGTAAAACGCGTCCGACGCAGCACCAAAGAAATTTGCCTGTAGGTCCACCTCTTGAAGACAAAAGCAGTGCTGCCGGGCCTCGGTATGTGTTATTACTACCCGATAGTACGCTCGCGATAAATACACTCTGACGGATGATTTTTCGCTGCAAGCTCTTTCAGAACACAGGGGGCACCCAAAACGACGATGATGACAGGATTCCCCCAAGTGTTCCTGAAATTGTCATAGAAAGAAACTCAGGTTTTATGTTGTCGTGAACGTTTCTCTTGTTTCATAGCGGCCTCGTCCTCAAACGTTTACCGCTAATTCGACATCGACCACCGCTGTTGGTTCTGGATGGACCGATTATGCACACCTTTCCGACCATGTCGAGGCATTGGCTTGACGTACTTCAGCCGCATTATACTTGGTAAAGTCGTGTGTTCCCACAGATATTGTGCGTCATCAACGATGAACTTATATACTCGACAGAAAGAGTTCAATTCTTACCCTGATGCCGAACCCGTAACCCCAAAGTACCCGTGATGTACGCAACGGGATCAACTCCGAAACTTTCAGAGGCCCCTCACGTTGATCGATTGATCTGCATCACCCGACAAACGACCTAGAGATACAAAGTACGTCAAGCCCGATACACAACGGCATGGGCTTGAAAGCAGTACAGCGCAGTACACGCTGGATATAAAACGGTCAAATACCTCATGCGAAGAGACGTCTCGAGAGTGGAGACATGACAAGGGTTCAACGCGCGAACTGCGTCAAAGAACATTTCTGCGCTGATTCTCATTGAATGGCGGCAGATTATGGAAGCGCCTACCTTGTGGCGGGTCCATCGTGCTTTTTTCGTCATCTTCCGACGGAAACACTGACAGCGAAGAAAGAAACCCGAAGGACAAAACCGACAAGAAGCGCACAGTGTTTGTCAGAGACGAACTTCAACGATCGTCGTAGTACCGGGCGACACACCCGAATGTAGAGAAAGGGAGTCGAGCATTCGAACATCCAATGACACTCGCTCTTAATGGGTGACCAGGTCGACCAAGCAAGAACCTTGATCGAGTCGAACGATAACCAAGCCCGACGACTCTTGACGTGCGTGTCATCAATGTATCAACAAATAAAGTGTAATCGAGGTGGCCCCAAACAGGTAATACGCAAAATTGAACGTTCTCGTAAAGCTCAGCCTCCACACGAGTATGCGGTATTATGGTGGCATCATGGGGCTTTTTTCAACACTTGTGTAGCTTGAATTGTTTTCAATTATCTAAAATATGGGTGGAATATTCAAAAGAGTTTGATGTCAGGAAATTGAAACAAAAGCGATACAAGCATGGCCCGTGGAAATTGAACGGCCAATCGTGCGTTCGTCTCAGGGAAGGAGTTCTCGCCAGGCGAAAAACCTTTGCCAAAAGCTTGGTTTTGGAACGGCCATGTTCAGAGCCCCCCCGGTTTGAGCGCATTTCCTAACCGCATTCATCGGATCGAGAATACAAATCGAACGTCCTTGCCTCTGACAGACCCCATTTTTCGGACCCGGACGCAGTTGGCTAACGATGTTGACATCAACAAACGAGCGACGTTCAACCTGCGCTCTGTCTATCAAGCCGTTCAGCATCGTCTGCAACGCGCTGGGAGGGTGGCGCGCTTCATGTTAAAAGTCTTTGTGGTGAATACCAGCAAGAATGAAAAATGTTCTCTAATGTTCCCGTTAAGCAATACCCCTGATATCGTCTCTGCTACCCGAGATTTATTCAACGCAGAGTTATGTTCTCCTGTGTAAACCTGCACGGATGACAAAACCAGTATACGAAGTCCGCCGGTGTCGTGTTGATAGTCCTTGAACGCGAGTCTGCCCTACTTTCCATCAACATGTTGAACGAAGTTTCGAGCACCGGACCATAGAGGCCAGATCGATGTCTCTTGCTCCAGTGTTTTGTGTTCGAAGATAACTTCTGGATCCCCCATGGGTAAACATCCCTCGTTTAGTGACAAACATGACCGGTGCGTGCATTAATACGGGCCGCATCTTCCATTCATGACCAATGGTCTTGTAAAGATTGAGCTTTCGGGTTTGAGCTTCCGTGAAAATGTCACTTCAAACACGACTTCGGCACTTTCGCTCTTGCGCAACCGATCAACATTGATGTGGGCTAGTCTTGCACTCGACACAGATGCGTATATTTGACACAGCCTACTTAGCTCACTTCAAGGGCCCAGCCGGTCCTACAATACCAAGGCAAAAATGGTGCTCATAACATAGATGCACGTATCTGTCGGTAGTTACGAGGTAGTGGTATGTTCGATAATGTATTGAAATTGAAAGGAAACCACCCTAGGCACGACCAGTCTGCGTGCTATTACGAACCGTTTTTTTGTTGAGAAAACGTCGATGTTCGGCCTGGGCAAGTACGTCGTAGTATTCCAAGATATGCGAATCCCACCTACCTGAATCCCAAACCTGGACCTGGTAACCAAACGAGTTTGATCACATGTATCTTGTCAACAGGCTATGTTCATGAAAATGTTTTAAAGATTTTGCCATGTGACGATATTGAGTTTGATTATTTGTCACAATCAGCTACGAATCAGCAGAATATCAAGACTGTGTGTCCTACGAGTAGCCTTGGGCATTGACAACCTCCCGCGCCGTAGACACACAAAGTGACAGAATGTACTCCCTGCGAGTAACATACAAACATTTCAAAAACAATATCTGTACTTCTAACACTCACATCCCAACAAGTTTTGAATACCTGCCTTCTTCATATGCGCTGTTGCTTGCGTCTCAAACGTTGGAGTAGTATTCTAAGTTCAACTATGCGGCGTTGGAATGCGTAGCACGTAACCGAGAAGCACACTCGTGCCATCTCTCGATTGACATGGTAATCACATGACTTCCTTCTAACCTAAGGCTTTCGCCATATGTTGGAGCATCCCGAACAAGCAATTGTGCTAGACGTTTGTCGTCAGTTTGACCTTTGCACAAAGCCCATACCAACCAGATACCAGTTGAAACCCTCTCCCTAACCAATGATGAGCCCCATCTCTTTGGAAGGCTCAACGTCGCGAAGAGGATGCAAACCAGCCTTTACCAGTGACACCCGCATTCTGCACAACCGTATTGAAAGGACGCTTCTGCACGTAGGGCGCCTCGAATAGAGAACCATCATATCTCACCAACGAGATACGTTGCCAGTACAGAAAAAGAACAAAGCGAGTTTACAACTCGGATAATGTATTCTTACTTGTTTTCCAAAAGCTCATGACCACCGTCTTCCCTGCTCTTCCGTTTCACAGATATGTGGAGGCGTTGTTACAGACGTCCTCCGAGCTGGGACTCACACTTCGTGTATTAGTGGATTTACTTGGAAGGGGATAGGCGGGTCGGCACATACCTGTATCGAGCTGTTTTGTTCACCCACGAGGGGGATATGGTATAAAGTCTGTTTATCTGTATGTCCGACATCTGTGAAATATTGTTATGTCGGCGGGAAAAATAGTCCTCACACTTCCCACATTTGCGACGTGTGCGCTGTCCATGTTATCGTCACTGAACGTATATCGTCGTAAAACTGAAGCTATTAGTGCATTAAAATTTATCTGGACAAATGACCCTGTTCGTCATTCGGGTTGTTTGCGCTCGCCCACAACACGTCGCTACTGGCACTGCAGCCGTGTGCTTCGTGAATGACCGGACGTCGTGAATGCCGTTCTGACGACCCAGCAATATATTGTTGATGGAAACGTTTGTTCTCCGAGTATTAGAGTACCTCCACAGGACTTACACTTGTTCAGTTTCATACACAGATACATCAATTCGACGTTTAGCGGAAAACAATGCCAAGGCAGCAGACCAAGTGTCAAAAACCCCGCACCTGTGACTAGTATGATATATCTGAGAAACCCAGCACCTTTTCTACGGTTCCACGTCGACGCAACTGCACAAACAACCTTAGGATACCGTAAGAAGCACTGCCAATTGAAGTAAGGAAGGTCCGTGCGAGTTGGTGGCATACAGGCGCATCGCTGCGGCTCTAGGAACCAAGAAACAGGTGTCGCTCATACTTCGTTGACACAAACAGAAACCGTCACCCGTGAGTGGTGCTGCTTTTGAGCCATAAGTGTTGACTCCTATATTCCAATTAATGTACTTACTTTTTTTAATCACCTGTCTGGTTGTTCGTTCTTGGATGCACGCACCGTTCGTATGTTCGTGGCCGCTTTTTGTTCGAGGGGACGGGGACAGTTCGTGGGTACGTTTTGTTTGCCGAACTGATAGTACACTAAACGTACGAGGTCATCTCTGTGTTCGTGTTGTTCTATCGGGAATTTGTTTCGAGTATTTTTTTTTGTGGAAACGGGATAGATCCAAGTGAAACAAGCGCATAAGAAGGAACGTCAGCATCTTCTTATGGTCTCCAACAGCAAGAGGGTGGCGGAAGAGATTTGACCCTCATCACCAACGCGATACTGACCCACCCGGAAGCAGGAGTTTTAGCGTTTTTGGTCAAGCCCCATAGCTTCGTCATAAACGTGAATTTAGAGTGTTGTCTAGGCCGGTTGCGACCAGTACGTGTTTTTTATGGTGCATATTCCGCTGATTCAGATAGAGGGTGTGCACGCGCTTGATGACATACGGAATATCTGCACTCGCCGTGATCGCCTCGATCCCTCCGGTTTTGATACGGGTACGAACAAAGCTTACGGGTCGCTACGACCTGTAGAAGCGGACTGTTTTTCACTGTCCTGACGGGTTCTTGTCGTCGGAGCATGTTTACATTAAGCGGTCCCCACGGCTTGCGCTACTCTGTGTTTCAAACACCATTATTGCCGGGCACTCCACAATTCAAGCCCCCTATGATAAACTCGGAGGTGATTGAGCGCTGTTTCATTGCTTTCGTAAGGATATCAAAGAGGCGTCTCAAACTTGAGACGAAAGCTCTTGCAGCAGTTTGCAGGAGACTGAGACGATATGGCCTGTCCGCGTTGTTCTAATGCCAAGCCGACTAGCATGTGGAACCTTTTTTTGCTACTCGTTTCGCCAACTGCTGCGGCTGGACAGAATGTTATGTCTTGGTATCTTGGTTATTCCGTGAATTTCTGGCTGTTATCCGTGCCTTTCCCCCCTCTTATCCTTATGAATGAAGTATTGCATTGTGGATGGGTGACGAGCTTTTTTTATTTGGCGCCCCAGTCTTGCTTCTGGTACTGTTTTCTCAGGGAGTTTTCCACTTTTCTGCCCTTTATTTTGTTCCTCCTTGCATGTCGGTTTCGTCTTATGCTCGGGGTTCGTTATATATATTCCGAGCTGTGGCTTCCCTTTCCTATTTTTTTTCGTTTTACTTCTTTTGCTGTTTCTCTCTTTATGATGGATTTCGGTCTCTGGGGTATGTATGTATTTAGTGCTTGTCGTACCCAGTGCGAGGGCATGATGTTGAGTACGCAAATCCGTTATGATATGTTATCTCTGTATCGTAGTTTGTGACCGCAGAGCTTGTATCTCTCTAGGGTGTGGAGAATCAGCACCGTCACTGGGAATGCTGAATGTCAAGGAGTAGAAGAACAGTTTGATGTGAAGAACACCCACACACAATACCAACGCAAGCAAACCAGGAAATGATGAACAGGACGACAAGGATCAGCAGAAACAAATGTCACAACGAATTAATTCAGCTTTAGGCAATTCGTTCGCCTTAACGCCGTCAACCGAGCGTCTCCACACTCTCTGTTGTGCTTTTTCTAGTGGCTGAGCAAGTTTTTTACTTGGAACGAACAAAGGGCGTTGCTTGGGGCGAACTAAACTACACGCGCGGTGGGTGCGCGAGATATATGGTAGCTATGATATTGACACCATCAGCACATCCCCTCGACACAAATTTGTTCGGGATTGAGCAGCCCCATCGTTTACAAGCTCTACTTGTGAACGAAGAGCAGTTCAACTCTCCGCCATGTCGGAAAAGGTGTCTTTGGTGTAGCGCCGTCCAAGTAGAAACTCCTATAGCAACGAATATAATACCTACTTCTATTGCAATACCTAGTTTCTAGCAGGGGAGCACGAAGACAACTAAAGTAAATACAGGTGAATAGAAATACCTTGTCACTGATAGCGACAGTGGCGGACAATACCGATAAAAACTTTTTTCCAGGTGGCACCTTGACACACGTTGCAGCAGGTCGAGAGAAAGTGAGGAGATGGGCCATGCAAATCGTCTCTGGTGTAAAAGAGTGGCGCAACGGGGTGTGAATGATAAAAGGTCCAACTCTACAAGCAAGCGTCGGTTAGAAGCGTCGTTCGTTGAGGCTTATGTATTCCCTACACTTGACTACATTTTTTAGGAAACCAACGTAGAGTCTCTTCGCGTCGATCGTTGCAATTCAAGAGCGGAGCACGCTCTTTTGGATGAAAAAAAGAGAAACCCTTGCAACACTAGCCGGAGTCAAGTATGTTCGGCAATGGGGGAAACACGTTGGTCAAAGGGTAAGTATTGACCTCACGCGAACAATATAAGACGCACCAGACACCCGATTTACGGTTATGATACATAATATGAACGAAGGGGTATCCTCCTCAAGCATTTTGGTGACAACTAAACTGCCTGTGAATGTCATACTGGCCTGGATGGGTACAATTTTCATTTTTCTGCTGCTTGACTGGCGTAGAGATAAATTGTTTATAAACGTGCTTTGGTGTATAGTGGAATATATACGTACGAATATGATGTGTATTTCTCCTTGACTAAGCTCCTGGAGTACATACAGTGCATGAGCACAAGAGCACTTTCCAAAGCAGTGGCATTCGCTTCTTTTTCAAGCATAGATGATCTAAAGTGTTTCCGTTATATTGCGTAGATATGATTAGTTGTGTATCAGACATTCCGTGGAACACGTTCGATGCGCTTGCCCAGGAACCATCAACCCGAGAAACTATTATGTACTCGTACGTGTGCGCCCTATGCCCTATCAAAGCAGATCCCCTACATGAAAAGTAAGAACTGACGGTGTCGGAAATATGTGGTTGCTTGTTTGATTGTGATTTTGGTGTCGTTGCCGCTTCACGCATATTTGTATGACTTGTTTCTTACACACAATCTCCCAGCGCTTTCGTACGCCGTGATACCACCAAAAAAATGAACAAAAAAAACGTTTTGCGGGGTTCGTCCTAGACGGTTTGAATTAGGATGTGGAGTGCGCTCATGACGTCCGGCTGTTGCTGTCGTCAATTGTTTTAATGTTTGTACACCGATAACCAGTAGGAGGGTCGGTAGTCTTGAAATCGATGAGCGTCGGGGAGGAACTCCAGCCGGGACGATACTGTTTATTTACCTGGAAACTTCGACGTCAATATCAAGACCAAGCGCGTTCATAGGCGTAAAGATATGACATGTTGACGAGGTTTATGTTTGGGATGGTAATGATTTTTATTTTGAGTGCCCGAAGCCCGTGACAGCGTTCGTCTCTGTGTGCGCACACTGAACTGAACAGTTTGCCGACAAACCTTCCGAATGAATTTTAGTGCAGCGTGATCTATCGACATTGGCGGTTTATATGTCGGCTTGTGACCGGGTGTAGTGAAATATACTACCGAAAAAAGAAGAGCAGATGGAACAGTACTTCGATAAAGGGGAGAAGCCAGTAGCTGGGATACAGCCATTACACCATGCTCCAACCCTTTTTGGGCGACATTCGGGAGTTTGTGGAGGCAAATTGTTTCCTGTGCTTGAAAATCCACTTGCTTCTAGTATCGCAGCTTGGGTGTTAGCTGGGTGTGTCCTACCAGTATTATATAATATGTGGTGTATAATTGCGTACTTTGTACGAAAGTGGTGGAACAAAAATGTACTTTGATATCTTCAGCTTACAAAGAGCGAATCCATTGATTGCAACTCAAAACATAAGAATCAGTTTTGGCCCACACACACCGAACTGATTTTGATCCTCAGTTCTGTTTACTTATCTACACTCAAACGAGTTGATGGATGGACCCCATATCCAAACAAGTCGAGTTCGATCTGTATACTAAAATCGGAAATCTTGCGACCTTCACACTAAAAAAAAAGAAGTGTGCATCCTACTGTCAAGCCGAGTCAAATGTGTTCCCTCGACACTAACAACCCGCAAATTTCGTTCTCCACCCGACACAAGGCCAATGCTCAAGCACACCTCGAAATCGAGTCAAATTTAGCTCGTGCACTTGTACAAAGGCGATTTCGCACCCACACATACGGCACATACATCGATACTCACATTATAACTATTAAAATACGCGCACATCAGCTACTGTAAGCCATTTCCGATATCCGACAAGTGACCCAGATAAAACCCTCTAACATGCTATCAAGCGATCAGGACTTTTAAACATTTGCTAAATTACAATGCTCGACTACTAAAGACATGTATTTCGATGCACACAAGAACGCCTAGTTATCTTCGACCTCCACGTTGAAGCAACGTAAATTCCAAGCTCAACACCGTATTCATGCCCGTTTCGACGACCCCAAGCTGAAGCAGAGTTGCATCATACCCCTCTCTGAATTTACTGAGGTGGTCCTAAACGTGTTTTTGTATCGACCAAAGTTTACTACGAGCCAACCTCATTCAATCGCATTTTTTCATGCTATGAGGAATTGCCTGCAGAAGCAAAATACTTACGACCCAGGCAATATTTGCAGTTCGTGAAGATAGGAAGCACCTTGCCTAAAAACTTCGTCACGATCCGAAAAGCCAGTGAAAAAATTCCGAAATCACAACCCTACGGACATATCGTGAGTACTTCAATCTTGTTTTCGGAACGCAAATTGAATGTTGTCCAAACGATGTCGGTTACTACTCTGACTTTTTCGTGGAAACCGTTGTGCGTCAACTTGTTCTTTGCGTCGACATCCACCCCGGGTTTTTCCGAATTCTGCTGTGACCAGTCAAAACCCGGGGTACTTTCATATATGCTCTCCTTTAACGGTGGGCCATAGTAAATAGGACTGACAGTACGCACAAAAACCCGGATATTTCCATGATTTTAGGCCGGTAAATTGATTATATTTACGGTGGTCCCCCGTAAATATGAAGTGTTCGATTTGGCCTAGATATTATACCAGAAAAATACATTCGTATTTCAATTATCCTATTCTAAGCAAACGAACAGTCCGTTTAGACTTGACAAGCAATCCAAACACAAAACACGCAAGCCACGCTGACGTTCACTGCGGCAATCGTCACAACCATCCAGTAATCCACCACCCGCCTGTTTCTCGATCTATCCACGGAAGGTTCGAGAAATGATTTCAACATTGTTACACAAAAGTTTGTGCCGACCGACATAAAATTGTCTACGATGGAAACACGATGCCAAACAATATCTGGGAGCGCATTACGGGCGTTGTTCTACCGAATATCAAGTCCAATCAATCTAATAAGCACAGCAGTGAGTTGATCCGATACGCAAAAGCAATTCGACAGCATTGGAGACATGCGACCATTTTCCCGAGCAAGGTCAAGTGCCTTCCGGTTTGTTCGGCTCGGAGATATGTCGCGGCTTCGCTTTGAGTGTACCTTGATCATATATCATACAAATTTATCAACTTCTTCATGCTAAGCTCGGTACTGAGCACCGAATTTCAACGAGAAAATAAAGCAAACTTGCTGTTGCTACGCAGTGTTTGTCACGCGCTGGTAATTTCGTTTAGAGCAAAGCCCGAGGCGGCAGGATACTCGCATGTCACGGGGTAGTCACACACAAAATAAGCCGCCCCAAGATACACACACTAGCAACCGCATGAAAGTAATTCGCTTCTGTATGCTTCGCAGGTCTGCAATTCGACCTGCGCCAAAACGTCTGACATAGAGCCCAAGCGTCCAAGTATCCTCCCTGAGGAATGTTGGGCTAATGATTCGTAAGTCGACCTCAGCAGAGAACTCAGCAAGAAATATGAACACGTCTGGGCGGTAACGTTGGCTATCTAAATCATCCACCTAGGTAATTTGATTGAGTTCCACCGCTCTTCCACTCAAACAAAAACGAAAGAGTCCCCCGTGTATGCGATCAGAACTTTTGCGATTACGAAGTAGATTGCGCGAGACTGTAGCATCGCCTGAAACAGGCGCCACCTTCGCGGGACGTCGACGGAAATTTGTGACTCATCATGATCTTCTGTCAACAATGATAGATCGGCGACGTAAGGCACAAGTTTTATCGGACTAATTGTTCAACTGTTTTAACTTTTATCAGCTGACGTTAAGTTAGGGTCGAACTAAGCCTGATTACCGAGCAGTATTCAGAGGACGATACACAAAATCGTCAGGCACTGCCAAGGCATTTTATGTAGTGTTTTTGCGTCAAGCATCGCCGCAGGATGCCTTACTCTGCTAGTCGTGTTGAAACCACAATCGGGATAATTTATTTTGTGTGATTGCTTACTTGGTGGGGAGTGGCGTTGCCCACACGCTGCTGCCTAAGAGTCAACTAGGTACGGATAAACCAACACGAAGTTCGCCAGAAATTCGTAGCGAACACCGACCCAACCCGATGAGCTATTCGTCTGAAACGCTGGGCGATAGAGTTTAAATCAATTGCTTGCAATGGGCCGGGACGAAGGTTGCGCGATGATAGTCCGAAATATGATTCTGAGACTTGCTCAGATAAAAAAAAAAATCTTGTTGTCTAGACTATACGTCAGTCCGTATTTCAGGCTGTTTGGTGCAAAGTGAACATACACCCAAAACAAGAAAATAATCCGCTGGAACGGCAGGAGATAGGCAACACAATTCACAACGAGGGCCAGGGATTTGTCAGGTACGAACGACGATTGCGAAGTGTAGACCACGCGACCCATTTTTCGAATCAAAATCATTCCTAAAGATCCTCTCTCCAAGATCGCTAAACCTACTCGCACATTTAACGGACCAAGCAAGTCCCTATTGCATAGTTGCCCGGTTTGAGTGCGCATGTGGTGCGTGCGCTGGTGTCGTTAGTCCTTAGGTTGACTTCCTTTGAATTATAAATGACAAAATGAATTGGTTTAAACTCTTTGAATAAAACCCGACTGTGTCGGCGTCCCTGGTGACTTGGTAGGTAGTCCGCGCGCCTATCAAGATCAATTTCGTGGGTTGAGTCGCACGGAGTGAGTGCATGCTCAGGGCCCTTTTTCTTGCATAATATAAATTGACTAGCGGAAAGCGCTAGAGCGTGAGTTAGCTACATTCGATAAAGATCGACGAGCAGTGGGGAAGCTGAATCCTTTGCACAATTGAAAAAAGGAACCAGGGGGCAGACGGTTAGACATCTGTGCACACGGCTTGTCGAGGAGGTCGTCGGGGGAAAAACTTCCCACGAGGTAGGCTGGAAAGTGAAAGGGAGATAATTAAACAAAGAAATAGTGTCGTGCACGGGTGTGTAGAAACAAAAATCTGGCGGAGAATCGCTAATATCATACTCCAAGTATATCAGATATTACGCGCTATTTAAAACGCTTTTCTAAGAGTTGAATTTCATGTATTGCTGCGGAATTTCGGCCGATCGCAAGATGAATAATTCGAGCCAGGGCCCACTTGAATAGTCGCCGTCGGTGTGACGCCGATCAGGGCCTCGAACATACTTACCTCGTGAAAATATTTGATGCCGTTTTACCTGGCGAGATGCTTTCATATATATAAGTACTCGAAGGTGTGCAAAGCGCGTCGGCTGTGGTCGACAATCTGCTCGGCCCGGAAAATACATGTGTTTTCATTTTTTTAGCCTTCTTGTGCCCATACGAATGTTTTAGATTGTCACACGACAGCATCACGACAACGTTTACGCGTATGCTATTAGTCTTGATGAGTGGTGCTACGGTAGGGGAAGGGCACTGGTTTTCACTCTCGCGTTAACGTCACGTGGACAAGGACTGAATATACAATGTAAAATCGGACGCAGTCGTTCCTTTCGTCGCAGCCCACGCACAATTCCCAAACACTTTCGGCCTCAAGATACAAAGGACTAATGTGGTCGTACTAAGAATGTCTACCTTGTTATCTATCACTAGCAGGTACACATCACCGAGTCGCTGATCAGTGTACATAGACGGCGTCAGCAAGCACGCCACAGCAGCGGTACAAGAGCTACGGCAGTATAAGCAGTGCGGCATGTTCCGTGTCGATCAAGTTGTACCACGGTGGGACCCCGTTGGATGAGTTATCTCGAGCTTCAACTTCTCTCAGGATGCTGGGAGTCTTCACACTTGAACTACCTCCTATTAATCGACTGTGCACCCGCGAGCTCGTTTTCTGTTCTTATATTATCGTCTTCCTTTTCACATTATCCTGTTGGGCTAATTAGATTAACGCTGACCTGGCGAGCTAATTCGATTAACGCGCTCTTCCGAGAACTGACGTTTTATAAAACGACCAGTGGGTCCGACACCGGTAGAAGTACGCACCTCGGCTGCGGGCTGCATAACGTTGCTCAGAAGCCGCGCAAAGCTGGTCATGCGGGGATTCCGCCAAGAAGAATCCGCTCCGCCTTGGAAGTCTTATCGATTTAAAGCACTACAAAAACATGTGGTGCTGTATCGTAGCTCCAGCTGCTTCGAGATAGCTACAGGATGCCTCCGACTCTCTACTCACAAAATTTACCAACATTTGTAGCAAATAACCCTATTTTCATGCCGGTAACTCCGTCGCCTGTCACACGACGAGAGTGGTTTGTGCGCAGTGGCCCAAACCTCAACGTGGGATATATACTTGTGAGAACAGGTATGTAGGCCGGCTTGCGTTGTTTGTGTTCTACCGATGGAGACAAACGGCGGAGTGTTGTGGCGCTGCGTCACGAAAAACCAGAAGGGTAGAATATGTTTTGAATTTGAACTGCGGGGGGTGTCCTACACGTTTTGTAACGGACGCGCTGAAACTAGCGTGGTCCCTTCTTCACTTAGGGGTATGGTTGGCATTCCACTTCCAGTCTCGCCCCGAGAGCTCATCAGGGACGTTTCTGCGATTCTCTGGCTGGCGTCAGGGTCCCTCGGCGCGAGCAGAGTTTTCTGTTTCTGAATTTATCTCAAATGTGGAGAGAGGGATGTTTTGTGTGGCTGCACTTGTTCTAGAGAATGATCCTGTATATGGTTTCAGTCGGAGCGTTGACAGTGATTGAAATATTGAAACGATTGCGAGTGTACTGCGAAAGGACATTTCACGGGCAGGCCCCGCGAGCCTCGATTGGGTCGTTGCCGTAAATGATTCCCCATGGCGATGCAGTGACGGTAGCGTATCTTCCTTGATGACACATTTTCTTGTCCCATTACTCTGGGAACACCTGTCTAGATAAATTTCGCCGTTCATTCGGGGCCGTTAAGAATTGTCTCTTTATGAAGGAATTGCTTCGTGGTTTGTCTTCGAGCTAGCCGGTCTGCGTTGCACGTAGAGCTGAGTATACTCCTAAACGTGCCTACCGTAATCACCCAAGCTTGCTATGTAATAATGGTTTCAAAATACCGACAAGGTGTGTGCGGAAGTGCGTCCCGCATGATGTCCGGTTTGGGTAGGCTGCTGATATTCAGTGGCTACGTACTTCCCCTGTCTGTGGCTTTCCCAAATTGTGTATCGTTCGAAATCGTGCTGTCGCGCGCACGGTCGGGTGTATCAGCGATATTTACCACACAAGCGTCCCGCCCCCGGCGCGGCCTCCTGAGCCTGACTTTTTCTTCACTATGTGCTGCTGCAGATTTCAGTATGGCGTCTAAAAAAGTGTAGCTATGCGCGTTTTGTCTAGTGCCGAGTAGATATCACAAACAAACGCATTTCTACAGGTACCGGTGGATCTATGTGTTGCTCTTAAGTGTGGGTACGCGGCCGGAGGTGACGTGGTTGTGGAGCTGCCCTTTCAGTTTGGGTGTCGAGTAAGTCTGGTGTACTGAGGTGCAAGCGTCGTCGAACGACCCTTCTCACGCTGCTTTTACGTTTCGAGAAGCCGTTCTCAATCTCATTTGGGGCTGCTACTCTTACGCACGTTGTACTTTATTCGCTTTGGGGAGGTTCGTTCGTGAAGTTCCTGATAAGATACCAGCCTGTGCCCTGCCCGCAGGGTGTATCGCTTGTCGTACGGTCATACGTCAAAGACGGTGTCCGTGTCGGGATGGAATCGTGGACAAACGGCCGAAGTTGCCGGCGGGAAGTGCGATCGCTCGCGCCCAACCACATGGGCCTGGTTGACGAAAGGGGTGCATCCGAGCATCCCCTCTCGGCTGACCGTGCGTTTTCCAACCGGGGTTTTAGGCTGGAGGTGTCGAGTTTAATCATTGACACTAAGCAGCTAACTATCCACACACCACTTGTAGCGTTCACAGAAGATACGCTTGTCAGAATGATGCCGCGATGCACGTCATCGTTGAATATGGTAGATGCTCCGGGCCCCCAATGTGTGGTCAATGCCACAAAACTACATGTAGCGCTCACGCGGTCCCTGTTTCACCAACCGAAAACTAACTACCATACCACCTTTCGTTCAGGCAACTATATGCACACATATTTGATTGGTATTGATACGAATTATTTGATCGGAACATAAGTGAGCGTTGTAACGAGGAGATTTCTTACGATGGCTCACTCAGGCCAATATTGATATGAATATTTTCACTGGCGTCTTGGTCTCGTTCACTCCAAAAACCAAAAACGAAATACAAGCCATTCGATCCTACGATTACGGATTTATGACAAAAGTATACCCCGTCCCTAAGTACTTTAAACATATCCTTCGAGCGTTCCCGTCGGCAAACAGTATAAACGTACTGCTCCCCAAGCACCTGTTTTGCTTCCGAATATTTCAACCACCCAGTCACTTTCGTCTTCTTCAGTGGGTCGTACTTGTACGTGTAACAGCAAACCCAATGCCGATCCAACATTCCGAACAACTAAACACCAACCCAGGTAGGTATGACGCCCCTTCTGTGATTCAGAGGTACAAACATCACGTAATGATGAGTCAACCAAACTCCCAAAGAAAAAACAGAACACCTTATAGCTGTGTACATAGGGGCTTGTAGAGTTACCGCCCACAGATTTTTCCTCGTTGTTAAACAAACCCGGAGCAAGAACGACATCCAAAATACCCCTAACTTGGCTAAGAATACATGACAACATATTCACAACTCTTCTCCATTGAAAAAAACAAATATCAATCGCATTGACTTGTCTTCGCGATCTAAGGATGAGGTGCGTCGTAGTCATCCACGTACACGTCACCTATGGTTAGGTTTAGGTGCCAATTGAGTTGGTAGATACAAATTCTAAAAGATGGTGGGCGTAGCCAGGAAAGCTCATAGATGACTCTCACGTTTTGATTATGGCAATACCTCTAAGAGTGGATGATCATGACAACCCATTACGTTTTCTAAAATACAACACAACCCCTTTATTACAGTAGTATCAGGCATCTGGTTTCAATGGTAAAAACCTCTTCAACATGTTGTGTTGGTCCTGGGTGGAAGCTGGTGGCCCTTGATAAAGGCAACCTCCCACCCAGTGACGAGGTTCTACGGCCCTTCGTAGGCTTCTATACCCTCCGACGGCCACAGGAAAAAACTGTCACATCCAAGCGCATCGTCCACGCGGGGGAAAAAAACACCTCGATAGTCAGTAGTATATGATCAGCCCCGTTCTGCCCTCGTGCTGCTGCAAGCTTGTTCTTCTATTCCAATTTTATCATGTCCTCGCTACAAGCGCTAGAGCCGATACGGCCTTCCGACCTTCTTTGGTATACTTCGAAGTATACCAGTACGCGGTGCAAACAGAGCGAAGACGACGTACGGGGTGACGGGTTTTGCCGCCATGTAGACCCCAACGATATTAGCATTGGTCATTCGCCCACCACTACCGATACTACTAGAGTAGAATGGAGGTATTCTCCAAAATCTTAAAAGGTATCATTATTTTTTCCATGTACAAAGCCTGCGATATCTGAATAGAACGTCACTTGGTTCAGGACTATGGTGCTCCAGGTCAGGCCATTCGCGTGTGCCCGACACAGAAAAGCTTGCCTGGTGCTGATATGTCACAACGATGCAAGCATTCTGATCTTATTCCGAATAAAGGGACAGCTTCGCGCAAGATGTTTGTAGTAATAATAAGGACACTGGCATTGTCTAATACACAAATTTCGTGTTTTTCACTTGAGTTGCTATACTTTTTTCGATGAAACCTTGCCCTCCCACTGCTTCGTACCGAGAACGACTCTTCCCCAGTTACAATATTCCGAGATGTACCTCACCGAAGTACCAAAACTTCGAAACTGCAATCGCCGGACTCTGGGAATAAACGAAGAGCTGAACGTGCCACACCTTGTTTTTGGTAGGCATTGCAGTCCGACCCGGAAAACGACGGTCTTATTATCTCGCATTCTTCAGTCAGTTGCAACAGTAGAACTTGTACAGCAGTTGGAGTGGCACTACTACTGCTGTTGTCGTATTAATAGTTGCATGTTCACTGCATGCTGCGTGGTGCAAACCGGGAAAGGGGTGGCAGAAAAAAATGCACAAGTCTCGAACTTGGATCGACAAACCAGGGACTGCCTCACGTCTGCCCAAGCCAGTGACGGGACCTCGTGCTTGCTCGTGCCTGGCGTGGGTATGCTGTTCAACGGTCAATGCTTTGCTCGAAAAGACTGCGTGCGAGGCCTTCCCTTGCGAAGCAAACTTGTTCTTTTCCAGTGCCTGATACAGACAGCCACATCCTCTGTACCAATAAACCATTATTTGTCCGTGGCTTCGTTTGCGGAGGCCGTTACTTCTTCTACGGACGAAACTACCCTTTATTACCTCGTACCTCAAACGACTCTTCCCCAGTTCTAATATTCCGAGATCAACCCCCCGAAAGTACCAGAACTTTGAAACTGAAAATCAATGCCGGACTGTTGAAATAGACGAGGAGCTGAACGTGCCACCACTTGCCTTTGTGAGGCATTGAAGTCTGGCCCGAAAAACGACGACCGTGGTCTCTCGCGTTCTTCAGTCAGTTGCAGCAGTAGAACTTGTACAGCAGTTAGAGTGACACTACTACTACTACTAGTCGCAGTCGTATGGTTACTGCATGCTGCGTGGGGCAATAACGTCAGATAAGGCGTGGGAAATGTGATTATTTCCCCGCGCAATTCGACGCAAGTCGACGAGGGAAGAAAGAGCTGAAATCTTCTCGCGATAAAAATGCAAGGCACGTACCGTAGTGG